>VXBR01005249.1:900129-911555 GCA_013400215.1 Cisticola juncidis
TGGCACCTGCAGCCCCCAAACTTCCCCCTGGCATTTGCACCCCCTCCTGGATCTGCATTCCCCCAGCTCCAGCATGAATAAAATGTTTGGAAGGTGTCACCAAACCCCCTGGGCATGCCCATCCCACTGAATTCCCCTGGCATCTGCACTTCCCCACATTTCCCCTTTAGCACCCCTGCCCCTGCTCCATCATCCCCACATCCCCACAGCACCCTTGCCATCTCCCCCAGAGCTCTTCCCTGCTGGGAAAGGGGTGAATCCCTCCTGGAGCAGCTGCAGTGATGCTGTGGCTCAGTTTCCCCACCTGCACGATGGTGGGAAGGATTCACACACACCAAAAGGAAGAGGGGCACCTGCTCCTGGGGGGCAGGACAGCCCCAACAAGCCTCTTCCCCTTATAAACCCATGTGGAAATGGCTATAAAAGCAAATTTAATAAGGAAAAAGTCTCCAGTTGGGAGCAGAAATCTCCTTTTAGTCCAGATAAGGGTTTTTTTCTGTGCTGTAACTGCACTCATCTGATTCCTCACACCAAGCCCACCCTCCTGCTCTGAGCAGCCCCTGGGCCCCTAGGACCCAGTTTGGGATTGGACACACTCTTGTTACTTCAGCTCCTTGCCCATGCCAGCTACTGCTCCCTATTTCACAACACCAGAAAAAAAATAGACTTTTCTCCAGCTCAGGATTCCCAAACCAAACAATCTGTCCACACCACAACCCAAGAGCGTGACGACCACATGCCCACACAGAAAAGGTCCTTGAAACAAAAGCCTTAAATTATTTCCACTCTTTGTCTAATAAAAAGAATATCTGAGGCTCTGAACCCCTGGAGACCCCCTTTAAAACAACCTAAATAAAAACTATCACATTAAATATTATTTTCATAAGTGATAAGGATGTCTCATTTCATTGCTCGAGGTGACTCACAGTCCCTTCAAACATTATACCCAGAAAAAAAAATGACAAAGAGGAAAAAAAAAATTAAAGATACCCTGGCTTTTTTATTTATGCCTCCTCAGAGGCTTCCAAAAATCTGAGCTGTTCACTTTGCAATTCAGAAGAAGACTTGGCTGCAAACCCCTGGAAATCCAGCTGTGTTTCTCTATATCACCCAGAGTGACTCTGAGTCAGATCCAGGCTGGTCATTGTGCTGCAGGAAGGTGACAAAGCACAGTCCCTCTGCTCCAGCCCCATCCACAGACCTGAAAATGATTCGAACGTCAGGGAGGGATGGGCAGCTGGGGCTGGATGTTGTCCCCAGCCCTGTTTGACGCCTGTACGTCCCTGTCCCCAGCCAGCCACGCTGTCCCCAGCCACAGACAGGATCATTTCACCCATCCTTGGGTGCTCCCCAGCCCCTCCTCTGCTGGGACCCATCACTTTCCGTGGGGATTTGCCCAGAAGAGGCTGCAGAGGGATGCAGAGGGCTCCTGGCCCTCCTTCCTTGTCCCCTCCCAAGGCTGGGTCCAACCCACAGACCTCGGGGAGATCCGGTGGATCCAGGGCTCTCCACAGGACCACCAGAGCACCCCACACCCTGCCAGGGCCTCCTGCACCTCCCAGCTCATTAGGACAGGAAGAGCTCATTAGCAGAGTGGCACTAATGACACAGTGGTGCAGCAGGATGCTTCTCCAGAATTAAACACAGGCCATGGAGGATTTAATCTTGTGGTGCTGTCAGTGCTCGGAATGTTCCTCCAGCACCAACCCACTGCTGCCCCAGCTGATGGAAAACCCTCGGAAAGGGGGAAAATTCCCAATCCCATCCCATCTCCACCTCTCCCCTGCTTCCCCAGCATAAACTGCCCACAAGAGGACACCACCCAGCGATTTTTACCACCCTTGGCAGCGCTCCTGTGACCCCAGCATGCCGAGCCAGCGACTGCGCTTGGAGCAGCTGGAAGTGGCCGATTAGGTTAGTCTGGTTTATTACCAACACATTATGCTTTAAAAAACACAACTTCCCTGCCTATTTGCCTAAGCAGGGAGAGCAGTTTGTAAGTCAGCCCTACGCAGTGGCTGCTCTTCCTCCAGATTTGCTCCATGCATTATTAATCCACACAGCGCTCGTTCCGAGCACGGAGATTTACCCGATGCACCAGAACAGCTCTTAAGGAGCCTTTGGCTTGTGGCTTTGTGGAGCATCAACTTTTCATGTTGAACAGCAGGTGATGTTCAACAGAATGCCTTGCAATAAATGCCTAATATCTCCATTACACTCGTCCGTATCTGTGTGCTGGGCTGATAGGAACATGCAGATAGCAGGGCTGCACTCCTGAGATAGGGATGGGGGGAACAAGTTATTCATTGGAAATCATATATAAATATATATTTATACCTGGTGCTAACCAGGGACACCATCCCTCTGTGTGTATCAAGATGCAGAAGGCACCTTTTGGCAGAAATTCCTGCAGAATTTCTATAGAATTCAATTTTTTTTCCTGCCCCTAAATCTGAATAAAAGCCCAAAACACAACACCTTGACTAAAAGTCTGCAGGGGAAGAAAGAAAAAAAAAAAAGTGCTGTGCTGCTTTGCAAGGAAACCTCTAACTGGCTCTAAAAGGAGCGCTGTGACCTTGCTGAACAGCACTGCATAATTTTTAATAGACATTTTTTGCTGGAACTGACATACTCCCAGGCGTGGTTTTATTTCGCTAACATTTTTTCCAGAGGGAAATGCCATGTTTCATTGGGTTTTTTTTCATCATCCCTCCATATACAGCCCTATAATTACTGTATGCATTACAATAGCATTGGCATGCCTTTGATAAGATCCCAGTTCCATTATGTTCCACTCCGTGTGTACACCCGGTAAAAACAGTCCCTCCCTTGAGCTCTTCAAGTCAAAATAAAGAAAGCAGAGGAAAGTGTTGAGACAAGAGCAAATTACTTCTCATTTTAAGGCTGGAAAAATAAGGCTTGGGATGGCTAAGCCACCATATGAGGCCAGGGAGGGAATTTCCAGAATGGAACAAAAATCTCCCAGGTTTTAAGGCTTGCAGGACTCCCCTGCTTCACCTTGGAGCATTTCCCCATCCCAAATCACTTCTGCTTGTGCCTCAGCAGTGCCAGGGAAGAGTTAAGGCAACGCTCCCACAGCTCTGCCAAAAGCACCAGCGATGAATTCTGTGCAAAATGACCCTTTTTATTCCCAACAAGGGGGGAAATTGTAAAGCTCCACACACAGCCCTGCCCACGTGTCCACACAAAGGCATTCCAGCACCCCGTGCCCTGGCGTGCAGGGGGCACGGGGAGCCAGACAGAGCCTGCCCACGGGTGCCCAGCCCTGCTCCTTTGATTACACCTCCTACGGGTGAGAAAGATAAACCCAAACGGAGCAGCTGCATGAAGGGAGGAAGCCCATAAGTTATTCATAAGTTCAGGCTCAAGCTCCTCTCTTGCTTTCACTCCATGACACCTTCAAAACATATTATTCATCTATTTTTTCCTCCTCTGGGAAGGGAGATGGTAATTGTAGTAAATATATCACTGCCAAGTCATCCTCGCAGCCCGCGAGGCTGCACGGAGCGAGGGGCAGGGATCTGAGGCAGCAGATTTGGGAGGCCTGGGATCCGTGAAGGACAAGCTGAGGCTGCTGAGAGCTGGGGAGGAACCTCCAGCCTCCCCCATCACCTCCACTCTCGGGGTCGTTGTTCCCTGAGATTCTCCTCGGGGTTTCTGTTCCCCGGGGTATCAGGGTCTCCCCCAGGGTTGCTGTTCCCTGGGGATTTCCCTGGGGTTGCTGTTCCCCGGGGTAATCAGGTTTTCAGTCTTCTCTTTGCCCTGGGTGTTTCACACCAGAGCCAGAGCAGACAGGCTGAGTCCAGCAGTGTTATCAAGGCTGTTTATTCTAAATTATCTCTCAGTTCTTGTCCAGCTCTTCAGGGCGTCCCCAGCAGAGCAGGACACGCGGGGACTGGGTGGGTCAGAGATCCCCAAACCTTAAGTACGGTATCTCCAACCCAACCACTGTCCAAGACGTATTTTTAATTTAATTTTACCAAAATTTTACCAATACCTACTACCTACACTAACATGTCAATTCTACTCTAAACCAATCTCTAAAATCCAGCTCAGCAAAAGATGGGGGACGAGAGCAAGAACAAGGAGCACAGGGGCCACTCCCCAATTCCTCCATCTTGTCTCTTCACCCCCATATGCTAAGAATCCTAATTTCTATATTTATATTCTATAACAAACTAGCTACTATTTGTTTTTAAATTCTTAGGGTTTGTGATTCTTCCTGCATGTGAGTATTCAGTGCCATGGCAGGGATCAGAGGCAGTGTCCTCCTGGGCTCTGTGTGAGGCTCTGACCCCCCTGTACAGACCCCAGACCCCCTGTCCGGTCTGCAAACCCTCCAGGGCTGCCACAGGGATGTCCTGGACTCCGACACTCCACCATCCCTTCCTTTGGGATAAAAAACCCCACAGTGCCCACTGGGCACCTGCAAGTTGTTGCTAAGACT
Organism: Cisticola juncidis; assembly: GCA_013400215.1. Classification (NCBI taxonomy): domain Eukaryota; kingdom Metazoa; phylum Chordata; class Aves; order Passeriformes; family Cisticolidae; genus Cisticola; species Cisticola juncidis. The sequence goes on from VXBR01005249.1 coordinate 904,598, forward strand.
TTTCCACATCCAGAGCTCAGACTGGGACAGCAACTCCCTCAGGACGCTGCACCCCATTTTCATCCCGTCCTGTGGCTTTTGGGTTTTGGCTGTTTCTGGTTCACAAATAATACAAGAAAAGCCACTCTCACCCGCATCCCTGCCTGCAGAGAGCCTTTGGTAACAAGAGCCACAGCTCAGAGGTTTTGTTTGCCCTCTCAAGGCTGTTCCAGACAGAATAATGCTCCTGCCAACTGAAGCAGCTCTCCTTGAGCTCGAGAGGTTCGTTTTTCTGAATGCAGCGACACGGATCCTCGTCTCGGCCCCATAGCACAGAGGATTTGTTGTATTCCAGTGCAAAAATAACCCTGAAAGAAACATCCATGGCCCCACCAGGGAGGGGAGGGCTCCGGCATCGGCGCAAGGCGCCTGGGAGGAGAGAGAGACACGGGGCATGGATTTTATTTGTCCTCGATTCCCAGGGAGGTCATTTACTGCAGTGCCCCTGGCACTTCCCCAGCCCTTTCTAGCACATTTGATTCTTGTGAGTTTTCTTAATCTCATCTCCTTCATTGGTTATTGCTCTTTCAGTGCTGAACTCAGCAAGATCGCCTGTGTTTAGAGAAAGATTAGCTCTGAGTACATTAAACACGGTAATGCCATGGGCTGGAGGGCACCAGGTCACTGCCCCAGCTCCCAGTGCCCACAGCACCTTCCCAAATCCCAGGCCTCTGGCTGAGGCTGCTTTTGGCTACGTCCTGCAGCACCTCTGGCATCCCAGCACCTTGCAAGGAAGATAAAAACCTCTGCAGCTCCAGCGCTGAGCACAACTTGTTTCTCCTTCAAATTGAACCTGGAGTTGGATGTGAGGCTGACATTGGTCTGAATTCAGGCTTCAAGCTCTGCCAGTGTCTGTGTGAAAGGCAGACAAGCAACTTTCTCATGTTGGCCTGAGAAATCTTAAGGAGGAATTCAAACAAACCTTGGGAAGTGAGAAACCATCTGCAGGTGGTGTTTTTCCAGCAGGTTTACTGACAAAAGAAATGTTTACAAAAGGCTGTAGGCACTGAATAACCAATCATGTTCTTTGTACTGAACTACTCTATAAAAGTAGCATTTAGAAGAATAAAGTTTGCTCTCATTTTACCATCATGGACAGTCATGTTGTTATTCCTGTGCTGTCTGAAAATCATAACAACAGTTGGACTGGATGGATCACCCCACCCAGGTTGGGATATTCTGTGGCTCTTTGATGACACCAAGTGCTGAGGGACAACGTGGTTTTCCCAGCAGAAGAAGCAGAAAGAAGGGGTGGATGGAGAAGGGTCTGGATCAGGCAGGCAACGAGCCCACCTGGACATGAGACAGCACCAGGCAAGAGCCACTCAGAGCCCTCCCAAAGGCTGAATGATCCCAGAAATCTCAAATCTGCCAGCTCAGAGGGAGCAGTGACCTGCATCCCTGCAGGAAGGTGATGCCCACGGTGCCCTGCCCTTATCCAGTGCACAAGGATGGGGCATCAGTGTTACCCAGGGAAAGGTGATTCTCTCAGGAATGTTATCCTCTACATAAAAGTCCCGATTTCAAGCAGCACAGAAGCAAACCAAGGTGGCAAGAGCCTCTGGAGAGGGGCCATGCTCTGCTTGGTCCCACCATTCCCTCCATTCATTCCCTTCCCCCAAACAAACCCTTTTTCTCTGTATTCCAAAGACACTGCGGGGATGTTTCCAGCACCCACCCACCGGGGCTGCCTTCAGTCCCCGTCCCAGCCGGGCTCTTATCGTGGCTCACTGCCTCCTCTCCCTGCTTTCCAGCTGATTAAAACTCTGTTTACCTTTGGATTACAAGGAGGAAACAAATCCACGTGGGAAGAGTCAGTGTTGCTTGGGCAAACTCAGCAAACAGAGGGCTGGAGGAGATAGGGGCTGCTGGGCCTGAGGGTGACACAGCCCCGGCACATCCCTGCCTCCCCTTCCCTTTTGTTCCCTCCTCAAGCTCCCTCTGACTTGGGGAGTGAAGACAAAGCCTCAGGCAGCTGCCTAAATCCATCCTGGAAGGTGTTGGAAGAGAGACTCAACATCAAATTTTTGCATTTCTAACCATCTCTTCCAAACTGGGAATGGGATAATAAATTTTGGGGGGAGGAAACTCTTGCACAGCTCTTTTCCAGCTCCTCTGAAGCTCGAGGTCACCCTCAGCAGTGACCCACCACACCAGCTGGATGTGGCACTGAAGAAACCTGCAGCCACCTTGATGTCTCAGGCAATCCCACCTCGAGAAAGCTCCTCAGGAGCTGGGAACGGACAGAAACCCACCAGATTTTATTTATTGATGAATATTCTCAGCCCTGGAAGGTGCAGCAGTGGCAGCACCTTTGCTGCAGTGCTCAAAGCCACCCAGCACCTCCCCAGAGCTGCAGTGACACCTCAGAATGCAGCCCAGCCTCCCTCCAGCCCCTGCAGGTCCCAAACACCACATCCTTTGTACTCCAGATGAAGGGGAAAATAAACATGCACGTTACAAAACACTGGCTGTGATGAAAGCACCATTTGAGACCCTGCAGACTGTCTAGGGATTTTTTTCCCATCTAATTCACATCTCCCACTCTCCATCTGCCAAAAGAGAAAGCCAGGTGAACCAGCCCTGGGAGGAAGGGGATTTGTATTCCCCAAATAACCCTCATTTGCAATTTTAGCTTCTCCCGCTCATCCTGCCACCCCAAACTAATTGCATTCCCCACATCCTCCTCCTCCCTCTCCCCATCCCAAGCTTTCAAAGCCCATGGTGTTATACAGCAGGCTCAAAGCACGTTCAAGATTAGTCCTGCAACCTGCCTGGCACAGTCAGAAAATTGAATGTGGTAGGAAAAAAAAATAGACAAAAAGGGGGGGGAAAGGAAAAAGGAAAAAAAAAACCAAACAGAAAAAAGGAAGAGTCAGCTCTTGTCAGGAGTGTGGTAGTACAAGGAAGTAATTTTTCTCTCCCCATTTCAGCTGGACGTTGCTGTTTGTGTCTGCTGCATCCTTTCTTCTCTGCCGTGCAGCTGGAGCATTGGGAAATTGGAGAGGGGAGGCACGGTGGCGAAGGCAATAGCAATTGAAATTGGATCCTATTGAATTTTCAATAGGACACCAAAATATATACATATTTCAGCCTGCCATTGCACGGACGTGTAAGTCAACAGTGGGATCTGTGAATGGTCGTTTGGAATAATTACAGTGGGGGAAATCGTCGGAATAATGAGCAGTTGCTCCCGGAATATTCAGGGAAATGAAATGCCGAGTGCTGTTTATTAAACAGGGCTTTATTTCCAGTTTAGGGTGTTTGGGATGGAATTAGATGGCAAACACAGCAGGACTGAATGGCTGGGAAAACCTGGGGTCGCTGATGCTGCTCCAGCCTCGTTCATTCCCTCCATTCCTCCCCTCTCTCTGCCTTTCCTGTGCTTTCCTTGCCCTTCCAGTCCCTCTCAAGCACAGCAGCCTCTGGAAGGGGCTGTCAGGCAGCTCGGATGCCCCAGGAGGAAGAGGGGTGGTCCCTGCCCCCAACCCCCCCATGGACACCAGGGGACACCAGTGCTGGACCAGAGCAGCCAAGGAGCAAAGGACAGGGAGGTGGGACTGAGAAAGGCAGGAGCCAGAGGAGTCCCCCCTCAGCAGCTGGAATCTTCAAAAGCTTTGAAGTTTTGGGGTTGGTTTGCTTTTCCCATCAATATCCCCAGAAAGAGGCTGCACAGCCCGCCTGTGTCAGAGTCCAGGACATCCCTGTGGCCACCCTGGAGGGTTTGGAGACCGGACAGGGGGTCTGGGGTCTGTACAGGGGGGTCAGAGCCTCACACAGAGCCCAGGAGGACACTGCCTCTGATCCCTGCCATGGCAGTGAATGCCCACATGCAGGAAGAATCACAAACCCTAAGAATTTAAAAATAGATAGTAGCTAGTTTGTTATAGAATATAAATATAGAAATTAGGATTCTTAGCATATGGGGCTGAAGGGACAAGCTGGAGGAATTGGGGAGTGGCCCCTGTGCTCCTTGTTCTTGCTCTTGTCCCCCATCTTTTGCTGAGTTGGACTTTAGAGATTGGTTTAGAGTAGAACTGACATGTTAGTGTAGGTAGTTGGCATTGGTAAAATTTTGTAAATAAAAAATACATTTTGGACAGGGTTGGGTGGGAGATCCCGCACTGAAGGTTTGGGGATCTCTGACCCGCCCAGTCCCCGCGTGTCCTGCTCTGCTGGGGACGCCCTGCAGAGCTGGACAAGAACTGAGAGATAATTTAGAATAAACAGCCTTGATAACACTGCTGGACTCAGCCTGTCTGCTCTGGCTTTGGTGTGAAACACCCAGGGCAAAGAGAAGACTGAAAACCTGATTACCCCGGGGAACAGCAACCCCAGGGAAATCCCCAGGGAACAGCAACCCTGGGGGAGACCCTGATACCCCGGGGAACAGAAACCCCGAGGAGAATCTCAGGGAGGAGCAACCCTGAGACACCTGCACCCCCACGCCTCCAGCACTGCCTGGCACACACTTAACTCCTTCTTTTCTTTAACAAGACCAGAAAAAAAACCCAAAAAACCCTCTGCAGCACAGCAGAGAGCCCGAGGTTTGAAACATCCACTTGAAAAATTAGCAGGAAGAGCACACACTTACATGAAAACCAGGTAGGTTTCTGAAAACTCACATTTCAGGAGAAATATTAATGTGTCACCTGACAGACATTCTGTGACACGGGTCTCAGCTTTGTGAAATGGAAAATAAAGGATCAAAAAGCCACAGAAGCGTCAGAAATGCAGAAGCCAGAGCACGCTGGGGGTTGTTCCTGCTGTCCCCACGTGCCAGAGGGGATTTGAATGAGGATGTTGGATTTGGATCCTGATGGAGAGCACAGGGAAGGAAAAAGAGGAGCTGGAGGCCACTGGGGATGGGAGATGGGGAGCACTAAATCCTTATAATTCTCCCCCTCCTCCCAACTCTTCCCCTGCTGCTCCTGCATCCTCCCAGCACTGGATTGACTGAGGAAGGAGAGATGAAGTTTTAAGGAGATGGAAGTGCCTGTGTGTATATGCACATGATTTAGACATCTCAAAAGACTTCACACTGTATTTCACATAATTCACATTTCTAAGCTTCTCCCTTTGCAGTGCAGGAGGTGAGCATAAATGAGACAGGTCAAAAGCCTCATAAGCTTCGAAACATCCCCAGGTTTTCAAAATCATATTTAAAATCTTCCAGTTCTGATGGAACAGGGCTACCTAATGCCAGCCAGAGGAAACCAAGCTCCCAAAAACCCACTGTGAGGGCACTTTGCACCTCACAGCCACAGGATAAATCACCCTGAGTGCTTCAAGTGCTCTGTGCCCTCCAGCACACACCATCCTGCAACCAGAAAACCTCAAACCTGGAGAAAATCCAAAGCAAAAATGAGGAACCTCAGAGGTGTCTTCTCCTGGAGGTGTTGCAGCATCCAGCACGGCCAGGAGAGTTGGGGTGGCTTCAAATCCTGCCTGCACTGAGGAGAGGATGTTCATCCCATACAAAATGCAGAGAATTTTACTGTTTCTTGCTATTTTAGTCACTGGGGGAACCAGTAAAACCATTTTGAGCAGTTTTTATGGGCATAACAGTGGCCTGAGGATTCACACAGGAACCTTCTCTGCTGCACAGGATCCAGAGCTGGAAAGTGCCAGAAGCTCCACAGCAATTTTGGGGGCTGATTTTGGGGTGTCCCCAGGCACTGAGCACCCTCAGCTCACAGCAGGATTTTTCCCAGGGATGCAGGAGAAGAGCCTGGCTTAAGACACAAACAGAGCAGGGAATCCTGGCTGTGCCCCAGGAAAAACAGAGCCCAAACCAATCAGATCCATTGGGAAAAAAAAATACAGAGTGATTCTAAATGTATAGACTATAAAATGACACCAGAGATCATTGGGAGCTGTGCCACATCCCTCCATCCTAACTCACAATATCTCTGCAATTCAGCCTCTCCTTCTCTGCACCACCTCTGCTCTGCAGCAAAGCCAACTTCCAGCACTGGGAGAAAAAACACAAAACCTAAAAACCCCACAACAAAGCAAGGATGCAACACCATAAAAATAAATTAAACCCCCTAGAGGACACTGAAGAGAGTTGTGGCTTCTTTTACTGCGTTTTCCAAGGTGCTGTTTAAACACAGACAGGGGAAGGTGCATAAATACATCAGCTCAGCCCTCTGGCCTGCAGAAGCCTTGGCAGAGCACAGAGAGCACCAGCAGCTGGGATAATGATATTTTTTGTCTCCCTCCAGCAAGCAAAGCCACAGCCCTGCCCAGGATCAGCTCCCAGACAGCTCCTCCAGCCCCACACGAGATCCCAGCACGGACTGCTCCACGCTGGAGCAGGGGGATGAGAAATAATCACACTAGGTGACATCAGATTGGCTCCCCAGATCATCCACTCCTGTGCACAAAGGGTCAGGACTGAGTTATCCTGGCCCTCACAGCTCCAGGGTTTGTATCCCATTCCAGGCCTCTCCATGGGCAGGGACACCTTGCACCAGACCAGGCTACAGTTCCAGGGATGGGGCAGCCACAGGTTCTGAGCTGTGCCAGGTCCTGGCCACCCCCAGAGGGAGGAATTGTGCCCTGGGATCCATCTCACCCTGCCCTCTGCAGTGGGAGGACATTCCCCTTGTCCTGTCACTCCAGCCCCGTGTCCACAGCTCCCCCTCAGCTCTCCAGGAGCCTCTTTAGGGCTGGAAGGAGCAACAGAATCCCAGGATGGTTTGGGTTGGAAAGGACCCTAAAGCTCATCCCATTCCACCCCTGCCATGGCAGGGACACCTTCCCCTGTCCCAGGCTGCTCCCAGCCCTGTCCAGCCTGGCCTTGGGCACTGCCAGGGATCCAGGGGCAGCCACAGCTGCTCTGGGCACCCTGTGCCAGGGCCTGCCCACCCTCCCAGGGAACAATTCCTGCCCAATCTCCCACCCAGCCCTGCCC
>VXBR01005249.1:914754-988013 GCA_013400215.1 Cisticola juncidis
ACACCCCAGCACTGCTCCAGACACCCCAGCACTGCTCCAAACAGCCCAGCACTGCTCCAAACACCCCAGCACCGCTCCAAACAGCCCAGCACTGCTCCAAACACCCCAATTCAGCACAAACAGAGCACACAGGTCTCACCTGAGTGTTGAACTGCAGAGCCCAGCATCACCCTCCTGTTCATGTGGCTGCATCAGGCCAGAGTGTTATCAGCCCCACCAAGCTCTGAGGGTGACCAGCAGCCTCCCAGAAATGGCTTAAGAGTAATTAGCAAGACAGGTGATTGGAGGTGTTTTGAAAAAGCAAAAAGGTTTTAATTAAAGAGAAAATAACTCTTTATTCTTTTCTTTTTAATTAAAGAGAAAATAACAAAATAACAGAACAAGAGAACAAAAGCTGTGCACAGTGCAGGGAGGTCCCTTGCACCTGCTCAGACACCACAAAATGCCTTGAGAATCTCTGTGCTCTCTCTTAAGTATTCAACGATCTAGGAGGGGTTTTTACCTTGCTGCCCAAGAGAAAATAGCAACATTTCTTGAGGAACAGCTCAAGGATCCAATGGGTGCCTTTGTCCTGGCCCTGGGACAGTTATGGTGAGAGGAGCATGGAAGTTTCTCTCAGGGCTGCTGTTCCCTGAGATTCTCCTCGGGGTTGCTGTTCCCCAGGGCAATCAGGTTTTTCGTCTTCTCTTTGCCCTGAGTGTTTCACACCAGAGCCAGAGCAGACAGGCTGAGTCCCCAGTGCAGTTTCCAAGGCTGTTTATTCTTCATTATCTCAGTTCTGTCTCAGCTCTGCCAGGCCTCCCTGGCAGGGGCATTATCTCAGTTCTGTCTCAGCTCTGCCAGGCCTCCCTGGCAGGGGCATTATCTCAGTTCTGTCTCAGCTCTGCCAGGCCTCCCTGGCAGGGGCATTATCTCAGTTCTGTCTCAGCTCTGCCAGGCCTCCCTGGCAGGGGCATTATCTCAGTTCTGTCTCAGCTCTGCCAGGCCTCCCTGGCAGGGGCATTATCTCAGTTCTGTCTCAGCTCTGCCAGGCCTCCCTGGCAGGGGCATTATCTCAGTTCTGTCTCAGCTCTGCCAGGCCTCCCTGGCAGGGGCATTATCTCAGTTCTGTCTCAGCTCTGCCAGGCCTCCCTGGCAGGGGCATTATCTCAGTTCTGTCTCAGCTCTGCCAGGCCTCCCTGGCAGGGGCATTATCTCAGTTCTGTCTCAGCTCTGCCAGGCCTCCCTGGCAGGGGCATTATCTCAGTTCTGTCTCAGCTCTGCCAGGCCTCCCTGGCAGGGGCATTATCTCAGTTCTGTCTCAGCTCTGCCAGGCCTCCCTGGCAGGGGCATTATCTCAGTTCTGTCTCAGCTCTGCCAGGCCTCCCTGGCAGGGGCATTATCTCAGTTCTGTCTCAGCTCTGCCAGGCCTCCCTGGCAGGGGCATTATCTCAGTTCTGTCTCAGCTCTGCCAGGCCTCCCTGGCAGGGGCATTATCTCAGTTCTGTCCCAGCTCTGCAGGGCATCCCCAGCAGAGCAGGACTGGGCGGCTCAGAGAGCCCCACACCTCATGTACAGCACCCCTGACCCAACCACCGTCCAAAATGCACTTTTTATTGACAGAATTTTACCAATGCCCACTGCCTATGCTAACATGGCATTTCTACTCTAAACCAATCTCTAAAATCCAACTCAGCCAAAGATGGGGGACGAGAGCAAGAACAAGGAGCACAGGGGCCACTCCCCAATTCCTCCAGCTTGTCCCTTCAGCCCCATATGCTAAAAATCCCAGATTCTACATTTACATTCTGTGATAAACTAAATACTGCTTATTTTGAATTCTCTCAGCTTGTGATTCTTCATCCACTGTGGGCATTCACTGCCATGGCAGGGATCAGAGGCAGTGTCCTCCTGGGCTCTGTGTGAGGCTCTGACCCCCCTGTACAGACCCCAGACCCCCTGTCCGGTCTCCAAACCCTCCAGGGTGGCCACAGGGATGTCCTGGACTCCAACAGTTTCTGCTTCTTCTTCCTTAAAAGTTCAGGGGTGAGGCTTAAATCCTTTCCCTAACACGGGAATACCTGCTCAGGTGTGGGGGTGCACAGCCACAGGCACTGAGGACACATAAAAGGTGAATAAAAGTAAAGATAAAAAATCACCGTGGCCTCAGCAGGGTGCGGTGGGAGCTTGTGACTCCCCCTGGTACCCAGCACGACTCCCAGCCTGCACCCCCTGGCTGCCAGAGCATCCTTTGCCCAGGGATGCAGCCCTGGATCCCCAGGCCAAGGAAATCTGGAAGCAGCACCTGACTTTGGCCTGCTTGGAGCAGCTCCCAGGCAGTTTTCTGGCTCTGGAAAAAAAAAAACAACAAACCCAGCAAGGACTTGGCTGCTGCACCGCACTGTGAGGGAGCAGGGAAGAAACCCACACCTCTCCTAGTCCTCTTTTTCCCTGTCTGGCCCTAGGGCAAGGGGACAAATTGCCCCTGTGAAGGAACAAAATCCCAGCATGGAAAATCCCCCAGGAATCTTGGCAGGGCTGTCCCAGGGGGAGGCAGGGAGCCGAGAGCTGGAGCTGCTCAGCAGCGCCTGCTGAACGAACCAAAGGGGTAAATTAAATTCATTCATCTCATCCCAGCTCACAATGGCAGCGTTTTCACCCAACACACACGTTTCTGACAATCAGCTTAATTTACTTCAATAATAAATGAGAAAGGGAAGTTTTCCTTTATAGCAGAAATCGGGACCAAGTGCTGCGGTGCTTTTTGTGTGGATTTTTTGGTGGTTTTTTTTTTTTTTTTAAGCAAACTATTCAACTCGTTCTCTTTAAATAAAATGATTCCTTTATCTATTATTCATTTGAAATACAGAAGGAGGACACAAGAGACTGGAAGCGCATGGTTTGTTTCTGACACCTCTGGAATAGTTTTTAGGAAGACAAAATGCACAGAGCTTAGGGGTTTGGTAGTTAGGAGCCCAAAAACTTCCATTTCCTCTGGTTTATGATTTTATAATGTTGCACATCACTCTGGTGTCTCCATGCAAATCCTGGCTGGTTGAACCTGTGTTACCTGCTGGCTGGGAGTGCTCAGGAACAGCAGGGTTTGTGCTGTGCCCACATGTGTGGGATGCAGCTACATAGATTTAAAACAAACTGTGACACTGGTGACTCTAACAGCCAAAAACCTCCAGCTTCAGTCAGGATATTCCTTAGGGAAACACTGCCTGGGATGCAGCTCCTGGAATATTGGTTATCCCCCTTTTTTTAGGTGCCAGGTACACAGAGCACTGCAGACCTTCCAGGTCTCCTTCCCATCCCAACAGGCAGGACTCACCTTCATCCCTCTCCATGGACTTTTAATATAAATACATAAGATGTGCTCAGGGCTCTCTTTATCAATGGAGAGAGAGAGCAGCCCCTCCAGAGGGCAATTCATCCTGTCTGGAGGAGATGGATGGCCCCTGGAGGTGCCCATTTCTCTAAATCAACGAGGAGGGAGCCCAAGGCGACAAACCCCAAACGTTCACATCCAACTTTTAGTCAGTCAAGTCAGAGCAGATTAATCCAACTCATTACTGGGGCCTTTAATTTTTGCTGCCTTGATTTACAAGTGCTTGCTCAGCACGCTGAGTCCCAATGTCACAACAGGGAGGGGGCCCAAAGGAGTTCTTTGTCCTCTTCCCACCTTGGATGTGACCATCTGTACTCTGCCACACACCTCAGGGCATTAAATGCAGATAAAATAAGGATTATTCTCGCTGCAAACTTTCTCTTGGAACTCGGAAAAGTGAAAATGTTCAATTAAGGTGCATTGTTACCAGAGTTTGTAGCACTCTTGGAGACGACAGGCTCTTTCTAAAGGAAGAATGTATCATTATCCTCATCTTATAGGTGGGGAAATGGCTGAGTCATGAATAAAACACAGCTCTGGAGCCAGAATCCACAGTTCTGTCCCCAAGGAAAGCCAAGGGCATCCAGGCCTCATCCCCCAGCGTGGGCAGAACACGGAGGGAGGGCTGAGACCCCTCTGCAGGGCTGAGCCCAGCTCGGGGGTCCCAGCATGGGAAGGAGCTGGAGCTGCTGGAATGAGTCCAGAGGAGGCCAGAGAGATGCTCCAAGGGCTGGAGCCCCTCTGGAGCCAGGCTGGGAGAGCGTGGGGTGCTCCCCTGGAGAGGAGAAGGCTCCAGGGAGAGCTCAGAGCCCCTGGCAGGACCTGAAGGGGCTCCAGGAGAGCTGGAGAGGGGCTGGGGACAAGGGATGGAGGGACAGGACACAGGGAATGGCTCCCAGTGCCAGAGGGCAGGGCTGGATGGGAGATTGGGCAGGAATTGTTCCCTGGCAGGGTGGGCAGGCCCTGGCACAGGGTGCCCAGAGCAGCTGTGCTTGTCCCATTCCTGGAATGTCCAAGACCAGGGTTTGGAGCAGCCTGGGACAGGGGGAGGGGTCCCTGTCCATGGCAGGGGTGGGATGAGATGGGTTTTAAATTCCCTTTCATCTCAGACCATTCTGTGGTTCCTTTCTGGCTCCGTTCAGCACCGTTGGCTCACAGAGCTCCTCCTCCCTGCCTGTCCCCAAGGTGCTCAGCCCCACTGCCATGGGGTGCCCAGAGAAGCTGTGGCTGCCCCTGGACCCCTGGCAGTGCCCAAGGCCAGGCTGGACAGGGCTGGGAGCAGCCTGGGACAGCAGAAAGTGTCCCTGCCCATGCAGGGGGTGGATCTGGATGATTTTTAAGTCTCCTCCCAACTCAAGCTCTGCTGGGACTCTCTGATCCCAGCAGCAGCAGGGTGGGGATGGCTTTGCCAGCGGGGCAGAGGCTCTGGCACTGCCCTCGTGCCCTCCCTGCAGTGGCTGCAGGGTGACAGCATCCCAAGGACAGCGTCCAGCCCTTCCTCAAGCTCCTGGGAGGGACAGACCTGCCTGGAGCCCACACACCTCCATCCTGCAGCCTAAATGGGTGCTCCTGGGGACTAATTAGGCACAAGACCCCAATCAGTGCTGGGGGGTACAGTTCAAGCTGCCTCCCACTGTGTCCCTGAGATAAATCCAGCCCTTGGCTATTCAGATTTGTTAATTGCAGCGACTCCAGAGGCACAATGAGCATTTTTTATTCCTGCAGGTGGATCCCATTCTGTCAGCCCAGCATCCCTGCCCTCCCCACACCACAGGGGGAGCTCCAGCTGCAGGAGGAGGTGGCTCCCCAAGGAGTTGTCATCTGCAAAAAGAAAAGGCCTGGACATCCTCTGCTTCCCACAGGAGGCTCACTGACACTGCCTGACCCATCCACTCAGCTGAAAGCTGCAGATTCACCTCTCTCCAGCTGGGAATGCACTTCCCTGCTCTCAGAGTGATGAGTCCAGGCCCATCAAGTGACACACGCAGAGCTGGCCCCGAGTGTGCCCTCAGATCACCTTCCCAGGGCTTTTGTCCATCTAACCACTGCCCCCTTAATTAAAAGTTATTTTTTTTTCCCCCTGGGCAGTCCTTGCTGAGCCGGGGCAGAGGGGAGTCTGGAGCAGGGGCTCCTCCAGGGCAGCCTGGGGCAGGGCTGGCTTTGGCCACGATTCCCCAGGGCTGGATGCTTGAAGTGGCTCCTGGATGAAGCTGGGAGGGTTATTCTGATTTTCTTTTGCAGTGCAGACCCCATTTCTTCTTTTGGAAGAAATTTTTGCCAGTTCCCAAGGATTTGTGCTCATTCCTACATCCATGAGAGCTCTGCAGTGGAAGGAAGGTGGCAACAGAGCCAGGAGGGGCAGGGATTTACCCCTGGGGGCAGGAGGGGCAGAGATTTACCCCTGGGGGGATGGAAAACAAAGGGCAAGGCACCAGAGGAGCAAGGCAGGAATGACAAAATCCACCTCCTCTCTTCACTCAGCCCACTTCACACCCACTCCATCACTTCTCCTGTGACCTTTCCCTGCTCCAGCACTCCCAGCTCCATCCCCCAGCTTGGCTCTTCCATCAGGGTCCCCAAGGAGGGCACAAGAGGCTCCAGCTTGGCCCCTGGTCAGTGTTTGGGGCTCTTTGTGAACTTTGGCTGTGAAGGTTTCATCAGCCTTGTCTCCATCACATCCATCCTCCCCCTCTCTCAGCAGCAGCCAAAGGAAATTGGGTTGAGGAGATTTAATCCAGCCCTGGAAATCATTGGTACCTCCTGAGGAGGAACCCCAGGGGTGGAGAGGTGCCCTGTGGGGTGTGTGGGGGGTTTGGGGGCTGCAGGGGGGGCTCTCTCAGAGGAGATTCCAGAAGTTTCATCCAGTTCTGCACTGCTGATGCCTCAGAGTGGCCACCTGGAACAGAGAACAGAGAGAGTAAAGAGAATAAAGTGTGCATTTATTAAAGGCCTTCACCAGGTACACCTCGGGCACTCAGAGCCTCCCAGAGGCTGCACCCAGGGTGGACAATGGTCACGAGTTTTTCAGGCAATTATAAGTTTGGTCTATTTGCATATCAGGGGTTAATCCTCCAATTACACCTTCAGGTAATGAGGTAATAATGAAGTGAATTTACCCCCAGTTTGCTCCTCCCCAATTCACTTTTGTTCATATTTTTGAGGCATTCCTGTGTCCTTGGTTCCCAGTTCCAGAGGGATTGTTTTTTCTGACCAGAGGGTGAGGACAGTAGCTGCCCTTTCTATGGAGTTCAGAGTTATGCACAGGATTTGGAAAATATAAAGGCTAAAATGTTAAAGGCATCACTGGCAGCAGCTCCTGTGGGATAAATGCATTTCAGTGAGAGCCCTGGACCTCCACAAGAGCCCAACCCTCAGCTCTGCCCCTTGCAGGTGTTTTGCAGCTGCAAGGAACAGGGGAAGAATTCAGTCCCCAAGGGGGGAGTGGAGCTTCTGCAGCCAATGTTCCACATTTAATCAAGACTAAACAATCCCTGTCACTCTGCTGAGAGTGGCAGCAAACATCCCCAGCCTTGCAGGTGAGCAGAAATCTCAATAAAGTCACGCTCCAGTACCTTCTCCTTAGCCCTGCTGAAGAAACATCCCTTATTACAGGGCTCACACACAGGATATCAGATCCCTCCCTCTCCTAAACCTCAATATTGCCCCAGAAATTAATATTTTCTACAGAGATTAAGCCCAGGTACTTGCAAGAGAACTTAAAAAAATCAAAAAGATGACAACAAAACAACCTCCACCCCAAAAAAAATTAAAAACAGTGCTCCTACAAGTATGATTTACAAATTTAAAATAATGTTCACACAGCAAGAAACCAACATTTTTTGAGAATTTTTGAGACTTCATCCAGCATCACCCCTATGGATCCTCATCTCCCATCTCAAAGCTGCATTTCCCAAGTATCTCTCAACTCCTTGGAAAAGGAGCCGCCAACCCAACCCAAGCTCAGCCTAACGGGAAGAAATTCAAACATTTCACCTCCTACAAGGCTGGATCTTTTAGGGAGGAGCAGATCTGAGACTCAAGAGCAGCCTCTGGTTTCCAAGGCCAGTACTGTGCCCTCTCTGGACCCTCCCCAGCTCCACCAGGTTTGCTGACCCCAAAAGGAGATGTTAGCACTCTCTTGGAAGCAAAGCTCCTTTTTGTAGCACTCCTTCCATGTTATTTTAGCAGCTGCTATCCAGGCTGCTGGAGGAAGAGATTAATGCTTTAATTATCCCATCTGAGAGCTGGGAGGCCCAGCCTGTGCATGGTATATGGCACTGACTCCTGGCACTTGTGGATCTGGAGGGACCACACGCTGAAATTGAGCTGGAATCCAAGTGAGGAATAAAAGTGGAAAAAGAAGTAAGACAGCGTTCAGAATAATGTGCTTTTAATGCCCAATATCTCACAACCAGCTGGGGCTAGAAATTAAAACTTCCTGCTTGTTGGACATGGGGGTTCCTGTCTTGCTCAGGCTTTATCTCTCCCTTCTCCATCCCTGGTGGTGCAGGAGGTGGTGGATGCTTGTCCTGGTTTAGGACAAATTAGGGGAAAAATCTCCAAAGGAGCCCTTTATAGGAAACAAAACCTCCACAACTCCCTCCTCTTCCACCACTGGGCTCGGGAGGAATTTCCTCAGAGGAGAAGTGGAAAAAACTTGTTTATTAAGAAACACTAAGAAACATTAGGAAACAAAAAAAAACCACTCCCCAGCACANGAAAAAAACAAAAAAAACAAAAACCCAAAACAAAACAAAAACAAACAAAAAAAAAAATCCAACCAAACAAAAAAAAAAAAACCAAACAAAAAAACCCCACAAAACCAAAACAAAACAAAAACAAAAACAAAAACAAAAACAAACAAACAAAAAAAAAAGGCAAAAAGCAGGAGAGCAAAGCTAGCAAACTGAGCAGCCAGCAAGCCAGAGCAAGCAGCTGGGGGAGGGACAAGGCTAAAGACAAAACAAAATGAGAGCACGGGAACAGAAACCACGATTGGGATATAAAGCATGAAAATGTCCTGGCACCCCAGGACAATGCTGAAGTTTCCTGCCTTTGCCCCAAGCTCTGCAAGGACCTGATCGTCCTCCCTCCTGTCCCAGACAGCTCAGGGTGCATCCAGCTGCTCCTGCATCCCTGGGACACATCCAGCTGCATCACAGGGTCTGCTGCATCCCCAGCACAGAAAAGGATCCAAGGCAGCACAACCGAGCTGGATTCCTTCATTTCCCAGCAGTAACACCTCCAGCTCCTGTGGCAGCTCTGGGGCTGGCTGAGGGCACAGCTGGAGCATCATCCTTGCTGGTTCTGCATCCCTGCCACCTCTGCATTCCTGCCTTTTTCCCCTTTTCCTGCTCTCCTCTTCCCCTCCTCATTTTTCTCCCTCTGCCTTCATTCTCTCACCACCTCAACCTATTTTTCTCTCCTCTCCCTGCTCCCCACCATCCCTCTCTCTGCTCCCCCTCCCTCCCACTTAGGAGGGGATCAATATACTGGGAATGCTGACTAGGGAATTAAATCCAGCCAGCCTGTCTCTTTGAGAGACCTCTCACTAATCAGCTTGGATGGATTCCTATTCCCCCCTCCCCTCTGGAGAGAACCTGCCGTGAATTCCTCCACCCCTGGTTCCTGTCAGCCTGCTCACAAGGAGGCAAATGTCTCTCTCATCTGCTCTGCACTCGGCTTTTCTTCCCCGTGTCTGGATCAAGCAGGTTGGAGGCAAAAGCAGCCCTGCCTTGCCTGATTCTATTTTCTCTGTGAGCTGTGATCCCGGCTGGAACGCCGTCCGTGAGGGAGGAATTCCATCCCCTCAGCTCCGTCTGGAGCACGTGGGGCTGCTGTGTTCTGGCCCATCTCTGCTCAGAGTGCAGCTGAGGAGGAGAATGTTGCAAATCAGGGCTTTTCAGGGGCACATTTCCCATCCCCTGTGTCTGTCAAACGAGGAGTTCCACAGGAATTGTGCTCATGGATGTGCTGCCTCGCTCAGGGTTGTCCTCTGCCTCTCTCTGGCAGGCTGAGGCTCCCCAAAAACAAGGGCAGGGCAGGGGATGGAAACCAGGCAGCCCAGCAAACCCAGCCTCAGACTGCAAAGGTTCTGCTGTAATGGCTAAATCCTGCCTGGATTTGTCCCACAGTGATTGCTGCAGCTTTGAACTCTGCTTGTTTGACCCCAAACTACAGCTGACACATCCCACTGCCTTTTCCAGCTATTTTTTTATCAGGGAGTTCTGAAAAGGTTTGGTTGGGAAATGTCGAAATGTTTCTTTTTGACATTTCTGCTTCCTGACATCCCTGAACTGCAATGTTTAATTTGGGCTTTTTGGGCTCGATCAAAGCACCTGGTTGGGATTTGGTTCCTGCAACGCAGGAGATACACAGATACACAACAGGGGATGAGATGGAAACCTGGCCCATGAGGCCCACGATCCAAAATATGATCCCCTGGGCACAGCAGAGGGATTCACACACCAGTGTTCAGCTAAAGGAGAATTTTGGCTTGCTTTGATGAAAAAAGCTGTACCAATTTCAGCTGCCCAAAGCCGATCTCACTAGAGCCCTCAGAGCAAAATCATATGGAAAGGAGGGGAACACCGAGTCCTCATAAACATAATTAAAAACAAAAGTCAATTTTGTAGCCTCCCCATGTTCTTCAAAGAGCCGGTCCCACGAGCAGCCCAGCTAATGAAGCCTGCCTGCCTATGGATCGGTGTCTCACGGCTCAATTCTCTGATGTCTAATGAGGTGCAAGCTCTGATCAAAGTTTTCCCCACCGTTGGGGAATTCACAACAATGAACTCATCTGGGAACACGCTCATCCTCCGAGGCTCCACAGGAGGAGCTGCTGCTGCTGCCTCTCCTCCCTCCGCCGCTCCGGCTGGGCGGATTCTCAGCCCCCTCACCACAACCTGTGGGTGCAGCCTGGTTGGAAAACGTCACAGTCACTCACACAGGGCCCCAGGGAACCTGAGCTGCAGTTTGGCTTCCCCCAAAACTGCAGCTTTGAAGGGTTTGCCAGAGGCTTCCCAGCCTGTGATGCTGCAAGGTGGGCGCTCAAGCTGTTCACATGAGAAGGGAATGTGCAAACAGTGAGGGGAACATCGTGATGGAACAGGGGGCAGTGGTTTTAAACTAAAAGAGGATGGATTTGGATTAGATATTAGGAAGGAATTCTTCCTTGTGAGGATGGGGAAGCCCTGGCTCAGTTGTCCAGAGCAGCTGTGGCTGCTCCATCCCTGGAAGTGTCCAAGGACGAGGCTCTGAGCAGCCTGGGACAGTGGGAGGTGTCTCTGCCCATGGCAGGGGGTGGAATGAGATGAGATTTAAGGTCCCTTCCAGTGGAAATCCTTCTGGGACTCTGTTGCAGCAGCAGGACAGAGCCCTCCTAATCAGAACCCGGTGTCTCCCCACCACAGATCCAGAATTTCCATCACCCCCTTCTCTCCTAGAGCCACAAGCAGCAGGAGAGCTGGAGAGAAGGACACCAGAAAAAAGAATTGAGGTGTTTGGGTGGAGGAGAGATGCTGTTTGGTCCAAGGGGAGGCAGGCAAGGAGCTCCCCAGCTGCTGGTCCTTTATTCCAGCAGAGGCTCACGAGTGATGCAGAAGTAATTTCCGTGCATGGCTGCCTACGCAAGATGCAAGTGAAGTGAACCAAACTCTGCGCCAACATGTGTACGACTACGCCTGTGCGCCTAAACATGCATGCAAACAAGCTCTGCTCCTCCAAACCCTCCCATAGGCTCATCTCTGCATCCAAATGAAGCAAAATCAGTGTTTACCAGCATTTCTAGAGCTCACTGACAGCCAAAATACAAGATTTCAGCTGTTGAGGCCCTCCAAGGATTATCGTGTTTGTAGTGCTGGGTTTTTCATCAGCCTTTTCAGTCGCTGGCAGAGATGTCAGAGGCAGGGGAGGCTGAGCAGGGCAGGACAGGCTGTGCCTTGGTGTGCCCAGGACAGATGGGTTCAAACAGAGCAGCAGAGCCTGTGCAAGCCCCAGCAGCACAGGAGAACCTCGGCAGACCAAGGAGGACAGAAAGAGAGGGAACAGAGCTTTTCCCCAGGTCTGTGTCATGAGTGAGAAGGTGCACAAGGCAGAGGGAAGATGCAATTCCCTCCTCCATCATTTCCCCCAAACCCAGCTCACAGGGACATGGCTCTGGTGTCACTTAAAGAATCCCAGGATGGTTTGGGTTGGAAGGGACCTTAAGGACCATCTCCTTCCACCCTTGGGCAGGGACACTTCCCACTATCCCAGGGTGCTCCAAGCCCTGTCCAGCTCAGCCTTGGACACTTCCAGGGATGGGGCAGCCTCAAGCCAACCACTCTGGGATGGTTTGGTGACAAAGCCCTGGTGAGATGCCTTGAGCCAGCTCAGGAGCTCACTGCAGCAGGGGCTGGATGCCTTTGGCTCAGTACAAAATTAACTGAATGCCCCAACCTGTGGCATCAGGGCAGGCTGAGGGGTCAGGGGAAGCTGTCCCTGCCAAGGCATGGGATGAAGGGCTGTGCCAGGGCCACAGATGCTGGAGTGCCCAGCCAGGGGGGCAGATTGCTGTGCCCTGAGAGGAGATGGCTGCGCTCCTGCTCTTTGGGTTGGCAGCCTCTGCTGGTTTCCATCGCTGCAGCTCTGAGTGAGCTCAGCCAGCACTCAGTGCCCCACACTCAGTGCCCCACAGACCCTCCCTGCAGCCAGGGCTGCCCCTGTGCCAAGGAGTGGAGCAGGAGTGCTGCCACCCCATCTGCCAGCCTGGGGACACCTCAGAAACAGGCATCACACTTGGTCCTCATCCTCTTCTTAATTACCAGTGCAGGTATTAAATTGCAGCCTTTTATTCATGGACAGGTGTGTGTCTTTGTCAGAGGTCCCTGCTTAAATCATCCACCTCGTCTCCAATAACAATGTTAATGATGCTCAGAGCCAGCTCTGGACTGTAAAACATATTTCCCTGATGTTTGTTCAATAATTCTCTGAGAATTAAAAACATCTATTACCGGCTGCAGGATGCTGAGAGGCCCCTGGAGCAGAGACCAGGCTGTAACTCACCAGAGGGGCTCATCTGATGCTGCAGATGCCTTTATCTGAGCCCCAGGCACTCCGGGGTGTTTGACTCAGCACCAAGGAGTGGGCACAGCAGCACAGTCACAGCACAGGATTGAAGGTTATCAGCCACATCCACATCCCAGATGTGCTCCAGGAGTGCTCATGGGACACAACATCTCCAGCTGCCCTTTGCCACCCCACTCCCATCATTGGCACTGTTGTTATCCCAAAACACTGGGGCCATATCAAGGCTCCATTTGCCAAAACATCCCAAAATCAGTGTTCTTGCCCTGCATCACGCACAAACTCAATGGAAAAAAGGAGGGAGGAAAGTGCTGAGGGAAGGAAAGCACGGAAGGAGGGAGGGTGGCACTGCAGGAAACAAGCCCAGGTGTCCCCAGCCACATCACCACACTGCCAAAAACACCCACTCACCACCCAAACCTTCAGCCACAGAGCGAGTGAAAAAGCTGCCTCGACAGAGACCGTGCCACAGAATAGTCCCCATGCCTGTCATGACTTCTGGCAGCTCGGAAATGTTGTTTCTGGAAAAATATTTATCCTGTTAATGAAGCCGAGGCAGCAGCGGAGGCCCCAGAAGGTCAGAGCAGCACTCACTGCAATCAACTCCCTTCACAGCGCCCGCTGAATGGGGCTCTGATTGCAGATGCCAATCAGAGCACTCAATTTTCCCTGCCTATTTGGGAATTAAAACATAAAGGCCCTTTCCCAGACACTGCATTTAGGGGTGGTTTATATAACATAATCTTGTGGGCAGAAAGCCAGATGGATTCGGAGGGTGGGATACTGCAGTTGAGTGACTCCATGAAAGTAGAAAATACATCTTGAGACGTGCACCAGGGAGAGCTGGAGAAGGGATTGGTGCTGCCATCCATGGAAATCTCCCCAGCATCACCCAGGACCTCCAGGACACGGGGTTTTCCTGCAGCTGCCTCAGGACCGAGCTGTTTCCAGTGGCCACCAGCCAAGATGCCGGCTGCCGGTTTGGTTCTGCTGCCTGTTATTTTTAATTATTATTGGTATTTCCGAGCATCTTTGCGCCTCACCCAAACAATGAGACAGTTGGATGATCAGCAGGCAAGAGGAGAAATGAAAACAAACCAACGCAGTCCTGAAAAAAACCGCTTCCGATCGTAAAATTCCCAACGCTCGGCAGCTCAGAGCACCCGACTCATCCCGCGGCAGGCGCTCACCATTTCCATTTAAATCATCAGAATTAAAGAGCAGCACGAGTTAGAGCATCTGTCTCAAGATTTCTGTGCCTTCCCGTGCCCCCACGAGCACAGCTGCTCGGATCAGAGACGGAGGAGGGAGCCACAAATTCACCACAGGCTGATGGAAATCAGACGTGAGCTGGAAATCCTCTGCCTGCGCGTTCCCAGGGACAGGGGATGAGATGTCACCACACTGAGCTGTGACCCAAGGGGACACTGAGTGACAGGGAAGCCAACTTTTGCCCACAAAAGTGGAGGAATCACCACGCTGGGAGGTGCTCAGAAGGAATGTGGATGTGGCACTTGGGGACGTGGGTTGGCAGCACTGGAGGAATGGTTGGACTGGGTCCTAAAGGGATTTTCCAACCCTACTGATTCCATGACAGCACACAGAGGACCAGGATTTCACATTTTCCAGGTTTTTTATCAGAATTCAAAGAAGAGTTGAGCAGGAAAATGTGTCAGGTCGCTACTCTCAGATGGGATCCAAGGGAGACATTCCAGAGGTGGAAAGCCAAATTCACCTGGACCCTGGGCTCATCCCCTCTGCATCCAGGGCTGGGATCCAGGGCAGTTTGTGTCACCCCTTTGCCAAGGCTGTCCCTGTTCCTTGCATGCTCAGAGGATGTATTGATAAGCAGGCACTGATCAAATCACTTGGGATCTTTTCCCTTTCACTCAGGTATGGAGCTTTTCCTCATTTCACTCTGAAATCAGGAAACTCCTCCAGCCCTTTTCACCCTGGGGAAGGGAAGGAGCTGAAGGCAAAGCTTCTCCAGGGTGGGCAAAGCCATCCAGGGAGCCCAAGGCCATCCCAGGGCTGGCTCTGGTGTGGGATATGGGATGATCCTGCCCAGAGCCAGTGCTCGGCCAGGAGCCACCTTTTTGGGAGGAGGAGGAATAGTGAGTGCAGTGTCCCAGGCAGCTCTGGGTCTGGGGACACCACGGGGCTGTCCCAGCAAGCCCCACATCCCACAGGAACATGGGAATGTGGCTCCTGTGTGTGTAACCCTCAGGGGCACATCCAACCCACCCATCACTTCCATCCTCTCTTCACAGGGAGGACAGGGAGGATGTAAGAAAGGAAAGAAAAAAGATAAAGAAGGGAAAGAATAAAGAAAAAGAAGGGAAAGAATAAAGAAAAAGAAGGGAAAGAATAAAGAAAAAAAGGGAAAGAATAAAGAAAAAGAAGGGAAAGAATAAAGAAAAATTCCCAAGGAAATAATCCTGCTCCCTCCAGATTGCCCCTTTCCCCCATCAAACCTCCCTGCTCAAGCTCCTGTCAGCACAGGGGTTGTGCACCCCAGAGCTGCTCTCACAGCTTTGCTTTGGTGACAGCACAACACAGCCATTCCAAACCCCCCACAGACCCTCCTGATGGGTTTCTGCTCGTTCATTCCCCTCCCTCACAGCCCACCAGAGAACACATCTGCTCCCTGATCTTGCCACAGCATGGAAATGCTGCTCTCAAGTGCCTCTACTCCAAAACAAGGCTTTAATTACAGGAGAAGAGAGCCCATCAGATCTCTTAATTTAGCCTCACTTCTTATTAATTAAACCACAAGACATTTAAAGTAGAAAAGTGTTGGTGGGCAGCTGAAATCAGCCCCCCAGTGGTGTTTTGGGAAGGTAAAGGATCCTCACAGTCCTCGATTTCTGCCCCAGGTGTTGGAAGGAGCAAAGTTTAGCTCCAGCTATTTTCGTGCAAATAAATGTCACCAATACGTGGCTGCCAGTAGGGAGCAGCACGGCAGCTCTTTAAAATACTCCAGGGAGCGTGGAACAGCACTGGAGAAGAGGCCCTGGATCCTGGATCCCCCTGGATCCCCGGGATTTGCAGCACATCCTGAGCTGCCCCTAAAGCCCTCCACATCCAGCGAGGCCATTAAACCCCGGGAAGGCTCCTCACCCCAGAGCTCAGCACCCTCCTTGGGGGTGGGATGGCTGCTGAGGGGTGGCCCTGAAGGCGCCCTGAGCCCACACAATTCCCAGCCTGACACAATTCCTGATCCTGCAGGACTCGGGGTCTCTGAGCCGCTGTTTGTGCGTGGGAACGGGAGCATTTCTATCTGTCCTGGCTGCTCATCCAGCGAGCAAACATCCCCTGCCTGGAGCAGCCTCTGTGTGTGCAGATACCAGCGAGACCCACCAGAAGAAGGATAAAGGAAAAAATATTTGAAAACCCATCCCGAAACCCAAAGCCTTCCTCCGGCATTCATCATTTTAATTAGCGGAGCTGTGCCTGGAATCTCAATGGGAGATTACACCATAAAGAGAGCTGGAATAGCACAAGTGGCTCCTCTCACTCCAGAAATGAACGGAGCTGCCTGTGAAATTATTAGGAATATTATGTGTCCCATTTCCAGACCAACACGCACGTCCTGGGGGCCACCCACCATCAGCCAGGATGGCCTCAAGCAGGATGTCATTTCCAGCAAGGGGGTCCTGACAAATCACTCACCCCCAGGGCTTGGTCCTTCATCCCTATCCCCCTCTTCACCCACCCAGAATTCCTTTACTGTGCCCCTGCATGGGAATGAAAACGTCAGGAAGTGAAGGAGGCTTCAAGCACAGTCAGCCCCACGGCACTGAGGCCTGCACATCACACACACAGCAGGAATCATCCATATGGATGCACCAAGCAAATTAACAAATACACAGACACCAATCCTCCATGCCCCAAGTGTCCTCAGACAATCATAAAAATAATGGGAGTATATAAACACTTGCTCCCTTTTCCTTGCAGTTGCCTCGTTCTCTCTTATAAGGGTTAAAAACTTTCTCTGTGGAGATTAAAGCCACGATCTCACATTAAATATGCCACGAGCTGGGAATGCACAGCCCTGACTATTTGTGCATCTGCACTGAGCACAGGCAACCCCAAGGGACCACTTCTGCTGGGCTTGAGGGAGAGATAACGGGATGGCAGCACAACCCCACAGTCAGCATTCCCTGTAAATTGTTATGACCCATCCAATTGCCTGAATGAAGAGGTAGCAAACAGGAAGCTAAAGAATCAACCCCAATTTGTCTCCCCTAAAAGCCTCCATGCTGTAATCTCATTTCTTCATTCCAGGCACCTTGGATTGTTGTACAGAGACCCTGCTCTGGCTCCGTGAGCAGCTTTGGAGCTCCTGCCCTATCACTGAGTGGAAGCTGCTGGAGTAAGGAGCGTTCCAGGCGTTATCTCTGCGCTGAATTGGAGGCTGCAGACGTGCTCACATCCACTCAGCGTTCTGAGGGTGAAGCAGGAACCAGGCAGCACCGGCTGCAAACTCAGCCAAGAGCCCCTTGCCGAGGTTGAGGATTCCAAGGGCGGCGTTGGGAGGAGTTAAATCTGCTCTGTGAGTTTTCACACGCTCATGTGGGGTTTTTGGGAGCTTGGCTGGCGCCTCCGGCAGAAGCGCCAACGCGCCTGGAGGCAGCCTGGTGCTCCAGTAGCATCCTGGGCAGCCTGGTGCTCCAGCAGCATCCTGGGCAGCCTGGTGCTCCAGCAGCAGCCTATGCCCCAGCAGCATCCCGGGCAGCCTGNGCCTATGCCCCAGCAGCATCCCGGGCAGCCTGGTGCTCCAGCAGCATCCTGGGCAGCCTGGTGCTCCAACAGAATCCTGGTGCCCCAGCAGCATCCCAGGGCTCCAGCAGCATCCTGGGCAACCTGGTGCTCCAACAGCATCCCAGGGCCCCGGCAGCATCCCAGGGCTCCGGCAGCATCCTGGGCATCCTGGTGCTCCAGCAGCATCCCTGTGTCCCAGCAGCATCCCCAGCAGCCTGGTGCCCCGGGAACATCCCAGGGCAGCTCCCACAGCGCCGCTGGCAGGATCCCGGGCAGCCTTGGAGCTCTGGCAGTGCCCCCAATCCCTCTCTGCATGGTGGGGGAGCCACCTACTCCCTAAAAAAACCTCCAAACCGAGTGGTGGAAATGCAAATCGGAGCTAGTTCTGCTTATTAAAGCAGTTCCCCGGCAGAGAGGACATTGCAGGAAAAGCCGCTTTCGGAGATGATGAGTGCAATTTGTAGATCGTTATCGCTCTGGTAAAATCAGAGAACTTTAAAACAATTGGAAATGTTGAGTTTAGCCCATCTCCCCTTGGGATATAATAGATGCTTTAATGCTGCTGTGTGTAAGTAACGCTGGAATTGCCGGCAGTGATACATTCCCACCGCGGAGAGCGGAGCGGGCTCTGCGGCTGTGGAAACAAACCCTCCCAAAAAGGAGAGGCATCATTAGCTAGCGGCGACGGCGCTCTCATCCTCCCCTGGGGCGGGGGAAAGCCACCTCCGTCCCCTGCAGCCACTGCTCGGCAGCTCCACAGGGGTATTCCAAGATTTTTAAAGGCTTATGGGAGGAACCAGAGGTGGGAAAAGCCTCGGAGACCTCCCACAGGGAAGGCAGGGGCTAAGTAAGGTACGAGCGATGCCTTAGGATTTTAGCTTTTATGTGTTTCATACATTTGTAATCCTGCGATTTTTTAGTGGAGAACTCTAAAATCCACACTCAGTGGGAGCTGCTGCTGCCCTCCCCATTTTGGGCAGACACAGCAATTCCTCTCCAGGCCTGGCACTCAAGGACACCTCCCTGCCTCAGGCCTGAGAGATGCAAACAAAAGTGAGTTGGGGCAGCAAACTTGGGGTCAATGACTTCATTCCCTGGAGCTGTCATTGGGAGATGAAGCCTCAATGTGCAAATGGCCCAAACTGATCCAAGTGTGCAAACCCGTGCCCATTGTCCATTTTGGGTGCAGCCCTGGGGGGCTTTGTGTGCCCTAAATGAACCTGAAGGCTCTTCCATAAATGTTACCCTGGTTTTGAAGGCTTGTTTACAATGGCCATTGTTTACAGTAGAAAGTGTGATAAGGTAACATTTCTTACTCCCATATGAAGAACCTAACAGAAGGCTTAAAAAAGTCTTCAAAACCAGGGTAACACTAGAACTGCTTTTTATTCTCCTTATTTTGTCTGGCCTCTGTTTTAGGTAGTCCCAACAAGGCATCAAGATGAAGAATTTGACCCTAAACTGAGAATTTATTCGGAGGCAGAAAAACTTCTCAGCACAGGACCTTGTCTCACTCCAGCTCTTAAAAAAAGCTCCTCAGCACAGGACCTTGTCTCGCTCCAACTCTTCCCACTCAGTGTTTTCCACGATCCTCCATCCTCTGCACATCCACAAAAATCACACCTCTGGTTCTGGAGCAGTTGAGAGGACTCAAACCCCACAAAATCCCTCTGACTCTGCTCGCGGTCCTTGCCCCAGCAAAGCCGTAACTCTCGATATTCACCCACTGCAAACGCCATCAGCGAGGGCAGGACAAGGCTTGGGGAGCCTGGAATTATTTGGGAATGATGAGGGGAAGGCTGCCCACCTGCCTGCCCAAAATCAGCCCTTAAACCACCTTAAACCACCCTGAAACCACGGGGAGAAGGGATGCTCACTGACGATGGCGGCTGTGGCATCATCTCATAAATATTTAACAGAAGCTCTTTGGGAAGAGGAATGTTATTAAGGCTGGTGTCGTCTGTGCCTCCAAATGTGGCCATACATCAGATGTTGCCAGTCTGGTGTGTAAAACCCTCTCAGAGCAGCCGCTGGCAAAGCAGTTTCTTCAGGGTGGGGAAAACAAAATAGAAAAGGGGGGGAAAAAAATAAGGAAAATAAAGTAAAATCAGGAGTTGTGGAGCCCTGGGGAGCTGCGTGTGAATGTTTGAGAAATATCCTACCAATAGATCAGACCTTCACAATCACCCACAGCCACACAGGCAGCTCCAGGAGGGGGGAAAAGGGGAGGGGGAAAGGCAAATCCCAGTCAAACAGAATGCATTGGCTGAAAAGCAATCCTTGGCAGCAGTTTTGAGCATAAACACATTGTTGGCTGTTATTTTTTCCCTCCTGCAATGGCAAATTAATACTTTTATTGCTGCTGAAGGTGCTCTAATAACATTTATTCCAGCACTTTACGCTTTATTAAGATGCTTTTGACTTCTTTGGGTCCTGGTTTTATTTTTCTTTGGACTATTGATATAATTTCTTTCCTCACCACCTCGAAGACCCCAGAGGGATGGAAAAAGCCTATTCCAGCTGAGAGCAAATCCATCTAAGGCCCTCTCCTGCAGGTTAAGAGCCAGATTGGGCTCCCACTCACTTTTTGGAGCAGCCAGGAATCATGGAACACACCAAGCTCTTGCTTGGTGAAGCCAGCAAGTTTTTCCAATATTGGGGATCAATCCCAAAGGCCCAGAGTGGTATCCTGCCTCAAAATATGAATTTGAATTCACATCTTTGGAGCTCTCAAGCTTCTCCCTGTTTGCTGCTGGGTGCACCAGTGTTGCCAGCAGGGGTACAAGGGTTAAAAACAAAGTGATCCAAGGACACAGCCTGGAGGAGCCCAATTCTGTTTGCATCCTGATGCTAAAATATCACCTCATCCCCATAATATCCTTCTGAACCACGCAGAGCTTGCCAGGTGCTCCTTTCCATTCCCAAACACCGATAATTCCTTTTATTAGGCTTCCACAACCTGGTTCCTCACTCCCAGTGCAAAATCAGGGATAGTTACGGTGGCTGTTGCCCATTGACCATCTGAGCAATGACTTATGAAGTGTATTTGAATAGGAAATAGGACTATTAAGGCACTTGGCAATATGGCAGGAGCAAAAGCAGCTCATCAGTTCATCATTTGGTTTAAAAAAATATTGAAAATTATTTCCATTCCCTAATTATCATAATGAGAACCTGGGCAAGGGATGTGTGTGTGGAAAGGATGGAGTGCTGCTGGGATGGGCAGGGAAAGGGATTTAGAAATTCTCCCCAAAAAAGGGGTGAGACAACCCTGAGTGCAAAGGTTGGGGGGATGGATCCTGCATCTTCCTACCCCAAATACCCTCAGCACCTGCAGCAGGCAGCTGGGGAGTTCCTGTTTCACACGGAAACCTCTGGAACATCCGAGAAACCCCAGGAAGCATCACTGAACAATGAGGATGGTGTGAGCCAGGCCTCCTCACCCATTTTCCATGCTTGCACCCCTGAACACCATTGCTGCCCTCATGATCCCAAGCCAGGCTCAGGCAATCCCTGTCCTCGTCAGTCCCGAGTTCCTTTAACCCGTGCATTTGTTTAATTCCCCACACTCTGGCATTTCCCTCCTCTATCACTGTTCACAGCCTGTCAGCCCCGAAATCCTTTCCTGAGCAGCCACATGCCACAGCTACTTAGGAATCACGCCAGCTCCAGCAGTCATTAGGCATTTCCCGTGTCCTACAAGCAGCTGGGAATGTTCCCGCTGCTGGGACTCGCTCCGACAGCGGCTCAGCCGCGAGCTGAGCGGGGAGGGAGCAGGGATGGCACCCGCCACGCTCCTGCCTTCAAAGCTTCAGGTGGTTAATGCTGGGGGGGTTTCCTTCATGTTTCCTGAAGTTTCCATTTGTTTTCTCTGCTTTAGCATTGTCTTGGGTTATGTAACCAAAAAAAAAAGTGTATTCTATTTCACCTGTTGAAAGCAGTTGGGGAGATTTTTTTTTTCTTTCTCTCTTGTAACTCCAGGGGAGGAGGGCGGAGCCTTCTGATCCCAGCCTGGCTGTTAAACCAGGCGGGGCAGGGTTTGTGATCTCTGTCACCACTGCCCACCCTCGGGGAGATCTTCTGTTCATGGGCGATTGAGGGTCACAGTGACATCACACATTGCATCATCCATGGGGAGATGGAACACCCAGGGGGAGGAGCCAACCATTCCTACCCAGATAAAAATGGGGACACAGGGACCCCAGACATTCCTCTTTTCCACTGAATTCCCAGAGGAAGACTGGACCCATCTCACCCCCACTGACCCTGTCTGCAGGATCATCTCTGCTCCAACAGAACCACATCTGTCACTGCAGGAGGGTTTATTTGGACTGCTCCCAACACCCTGACAACAGGGTGTCAGGTCATATTCCTGCCTCTGTCAGGGTTTTGTTTGTTTGCTTGGTTGGTTTTTTGTGGGGTTTTTTGTTGTTGTTTTTTTGTTTTGGTTTGGTTTGGTTTGGTTTGTTTATTACTGCATTTGCATTTTAAATATTCCTAGTAAAGAACTGTTACTCCTATTCCCATTTTTTTACCTGAAAGCTCCTAATTGCAAAATTATAGTAGTTTGGAGAGAGGGGGTTTTACATTCTCCATTCCAAGGGAAACTCCACTTTTCCCTGGCAGATCCCTGTCTTCCCAAACCAAGACAAGCATCCAAGCAGGGAGTTGCCATTGCCCATTAATCCCACCATGGCCCCTGCTAAAGGTGATTAACCCCTACCCTGACCTTGTCTCCTGCTCCAGAGAAAAACTCCCCTTCCAGCATTCCCTGGGCAGCCTGAAGTGCCAGCAGCTGCCTCCTGGGCTGGACACACCGCTCTGATTCTCTCTGCCAGGGCTGCAGAGGGGTTCAGATCCCTGCAGAGGCAGGTCCAGTGCCTGGTGCATTCCAGCACACACCAGCTGGGGAGGTGTGCAAACCACAGGACAGAAATGCATCATCACCTGCTCAGGTGCTGCCAGGACTCCTGGTGCCTCCATGTCCCCCTCAGTGCCACATCACCTGTTTGAGGGTTTTGCTGCTGAGTCTGGGCCTTCTCCTGTGTTCACAAATCACCTGTTTGACTTTGGATGGTACCACAAGAGAAAATCATCTTTCCTTCCTTTTGCCCAACATGTGTTGCTAGTAAATCTCTGCATTTTATTTTGTCTTTTTTTAAACAAGGAATCGTAGAATCCCTGAATGGTTTGAGTTGGGAAGGAGCTAAAAGTTCATCTTTTTTCCAAGGGATACCTTCCACTAGACTGGTTTAATAGAGGGAAACTGAGGCACACCAAGAAAACAGGACCTGCTCACCCATCATTCCACATAGAGCCACATCCCTGGCTGGGAATGAAACCATGAAAACCCAACAGAAGGGAGGTGGGAAGACTTTCCAGCAGAGCTGAGACCCTCACCTCCCCAACAAACCCAATCCCACAGCAATTCCCATCCTGCCAAGCTCTGTTTTCCCCACTGGAGTCATTAGAAAACACCATGAGGGCAGCGAGGGGAAATCAGCCCTCGCCCTTTGCAAGGTCAACAAAAATCCCTCAAAATGTCATAGAGTTTTGCGAGTCCTAAATGAAGCAATTTCTTAATCTACCTGGGGGATTGCAGTTATTATACCAGCGCCGTAAACAAGCCCCAGCTCCAGCTCCCAAGGATTGCACTGGCGGAGAGGAGCCCAGGATAAATTGACAAGTTGTCTCTGCTGCCCTTGAAACTCAATTTGCCATCGCTCACCTCATTTCAAATTAGCAGGGAGAGAAACCTCGTCGGCCCAGCTGCTCTTTTGGGGCTCTCACACAAGATCCCTGCTCCACGCGCTGCTGGTCCGGGGCTTATCCTGCTGCAACAGGAATAGGGAAAATGGAGATTGTTAAATACAGGCCCTCAAACGTGGTCAAAGCTGCCAAAAGTGTTCATGGCCAGGCTGGACAGGGCTTGGACAACGTGGGATAGTGGAAGGTGCTGCTGACCATGGCAGGGGTGGAATGAAATGAGCTTTAAGGCCCCTTCCAGCCCAAAATGTTCTGTGATTCTATGAAATTAGGGAGAAATTCAGCCCTTTACCAACAAACCTACAAAAGGTGTGTACAATCCCTAAAATCCATCCCTGAAGACTTAAAAGGGATGAGAAGAGGAGCAGAGCTCTGCACAGAGGTGGGGTTTATTCCTGCTCCAAGGCATCATCTGGGACTGTACTGGATGCTCACAGCGGGTCAGGATGGCTCGAGGCAGAAGAGATCCTCCAGAATGGTCTGCAACCTTTTTTGAAAAGGGCCCTGAATAGAAACGGGCTTGAACCACATTTGCAACAAACGTGTTCAGCATCCAGGGAATTCGCTTTGTATTTTCAAAAGAGGAGTTTTCAATAGCTGTGATTTCAGGTGAAAGTTTCATATCAGTGCTGGATGGATGGTATAAAAAAAAAATCAAAGGCAGCATTACTAACCTGGAGCCTGAAATGGTCTTGTTTCCACACCTCAACCCAGATCTGGTAGAAGCTGCTGCTGCCACATGTACAGCTGCACAAAGACTTGATGCCAACAGCCCCCTGCCTTCAGAGGGATGGGGCTTTTTCATGGGCTGGAACAGACCTGGTGCTCTGGGGACACCCTCTGCAATGGGATGGGACAGGCAGCAGAATTAACACAGACATGCAACCACCAGAGGGGCTGCAGATGCTGCACCAGTGCAACCACAGCCATTGCCTGCTGCCCCAGCGCCTCTCCTGCTGCCACTCACATGGGCTGGCAGGAATCCTTCAAGCCCCCTTTCCTCAGCAGGGGTTAAAACCTTGCTGTGATCTCCTGTTCTGCTCTCAGGAGAAGCACCACTGCCATTGTGGTATTATGGACAGCACGTGAATAACGACATGAGTCCCAACTTACAGCAAATGAGAGAGATCTTTATTCTTCAAATTCTCTTTTATAGATAATTCTGAAAGAATAAAGTTTCATTGGTCAGCAAACCAACTCAAGACCATCATTGGACAGTCAGGAACAACACCCCTTGATTGCTTCTTGCAAGTCAACAACCACCTGCAAAGGTTGTTTCCTCTCTCCAAGGACTGTTTGAATTCCTCCTTATGCTTTCCCAGACCAGAGTGAGAAAGCCTTGTACTTGACTTTCCCACAGGCTCAATGCCTGAAGCCTGCAGCCCTCCTATCCGAGCACTGTCAGTTCCCCTACACCACCTTCCCTCAGCTCCAGGAAGCTCCTGAGGTGCCCAAACCTCGCTCTGCAGTCCTTGGAAAGGGACACATCCACAGATTCTCCTGAGTGGATGCACAGTGGAGCCTTTGCAGCTCCTGAGCCTCAGGGAAGGCTGAGTGGCCAAGCAAAGGAGGAAAAACACATTACTGGGGGAGATCTGGAGGGTGAGGATGCTGCTCCTGCCCTTCCCAGCTTCATTCAGCACCAAACACAACCAGGCTGGGGGCACCTGGTGCACCCCAATCCCTGCAGGCCCCGTGCAGCAGCAGGACTGAGGTGACAAAGCCACGTCGTGTTTGGTCACCCATAGCACACTGAGGGACAGCAGGCCTGGTGTGGCAGCCACCTGCCCTTGCTGCCTGCTCAAAGGGGCCCTTGACAGTGGGCTAGTGACAGCCCTGAGCCCCTGCACCACAGCCTGGGCTGGGCAGCACAAGGGGCCTTGGGTTCCCTTGTGCTCCCTTGTGTTTCCTTGTGCTCCTTTTGTTTGCTCCCCTGTGCTCTTCCCTTGTGCTCCCCTGTGTTTCCTTGTGTTCCCCTGTGCTGTTCCCTTGTGTTGCTTGGTGCTCCTCTGTGCTCCCTTGTGCTCCCTTGTGCTCCTTTGTTCTCCTTTATGTTCTCCTGTGTCCCCTTGCACTCCCTTGTGCTCCCTTGTGGTGTTCCCTTGTGCTACCTTGTGTTCCCTTGTGTTCCCTTGTCCTCCCCTGTGTCCCCTTCTGTCCCCTTTTGTTCCCTTCGGTCCTCTTGTGCTCCCCTCTGTCCCCTTGTGCTCCCCTGTGGTGCTCCCCTGTGTTCCCTTGTGCTCCTTTATGTTCTCCTGTGTTCCCTTGTGTCCCCTTGTGCTCCCCTTGACATCCCCTGTGCTCCCGTTGTGGTGTTCCCTTGTGTTCCCTTGTCCTCCCCTGTGTCCCCTTCTGTCCCCTTTTGTTCCCTTCTGTCCTCTTGTGCTCCCCTCTGTTCCCTTGTGCTCCCCTGTGGTGTCCCCTTGTGCTCCCCTGTCCTCCCCTGTTTCCCCTTGTGTCCCCTTTTGTTCCCTTCTNCCCCTTGAGCTCCCTCGTGGTGTCCCCTTGCCCTCCCTTGTGCTCCCCTGTGCTCCCTTGTGCTCCCTTGGGTTCTCCTGTGTTCCCTTGAGCTCCCTTGTGTTCCCTTGTGTCCCCTTGTGCTCCCCTGTGTCCCTTTGTGTCCCCTTTTGTTCCCTTCTGTTCCCTTGTGCTCACCTGTGGTGTTTCCTTGTGTTCCCTGGTGCCCCTTTATGTTCTCCCGTGTTCCCTTGTGTCCCCTTGTGTCCCCCTGAGCTCCCCTGTGATGTTCCTTTGCCCTCCCTTGTGCTCCCTCTGTCCCTGGGGTGGCAGGGGCTAAGGAGCCGCTCTTGCCTGACCCCTGCCCACCAACACCCCTCTGCCTTTCCCACTCCCAGGTATGCCCTGACCCCCAACACCCCTCTGAGGGGGACACCAAGGGTTGTGGATGATGGAGGGAGGCAGGTACCAGGCTCAGGGCCGTGATTCAGGCTCCCCAGGACAGCAGCACAAGCACTTCCCTGGAACAGCACGGCTCTGATTGTCCTGACAGCTGCAGTGGCTCCGAGGTCCAAGAGCACCAGCTGTTAAAACAGCACGTGTCAAGAAATTCCTGGTTGGTTTTGGTTTCTCAGCACCAAATCTTTTACAGAACAAGTGTTTGCCTTCCAAAATAAACAGCAGAGCATGGAAAAAGAGGGAAAACAAAAAAGGAAGTGGGAGCTCCCAGTAAATCCCAAGCAATTTGGAGGCAGGAACCAGCATCCTGAAGGGATTCAGTCCAGGGGCAAGACAGAAACCTGAGGCCACTTGGTATCATCCCATGTTTTGTCCATTTTGAGTTAATCCAGAGCCTCTGTGCTGTTCTCACTCAAAGTCTCCTGTCCTCAGCCCTGTGTTCTTGCTCCAGCTCCCAATTTTCTGATGTATTGCATGAACTGCAACTGAGATTCTGTATTCCATGAACTCCTTCCTTTGGATGAGCTGTGCCTGCAGCACAGCCAAATTCTTCAGTATAAAAACTTTTCCCCTCCACTTTTCGTCTCTAATTTATCCCCCGTGCCTGGCACACAGACCTGCCCTCACCCTGCAGCTTCTGGTGTGCCAGTGGCCTTTGCTCCCAGCCTGCAGGGTGTCATCCATCTTATCTACACCAGGGAAGGCAAAAACTGTGCTGCTCTCACGGATGACACTCCTCACCTTCTGCCACCGTATCTACTGACAAAATTCAAACCAAGTGAGCAGATGGAGAAGCGAGAGTGAAATTCTTCCCCCCACTGCTCCCATTTGAATCAGCCACAGGTGATTCCCATGCCCTGCCAGGCACAGGAGGTGCTGAGCTCGTGGGGCAATGTGGGGAATTATGTCCTGGAGTAGTGGACACCCAAGGAATAACAGAGCTCTCCATTGCAGAGCACTGGGCACACAGCTCAGGATATCCTGTGATTATCTGGAGAGCACTGACATTAGGAGAAGCATTTGCCTGAGCAAATTCCCTTGAATAGTCATGATCCGAGTGCTGCTGGCATGGGCAGCAGCTTGGCTGGGCAGGGAGGTTACAGCAGGGCACTGACACTCAGAGAAACCTGGGCTCTGCCAAAATACATTTCTGCCTGACCCCCTGGTCCTCCTGGGGCTTCTGGCCCTGATCCCACAGCAAAACCACCAAATTCCTACCTCAGGAGTTCTGTGCTCTCACACCCCATGGCAGCTCCATGGCTGCCTCTCCCCTTTCACAGGAAATCCAGGGCCAGATCCACAGGCAGCATCCCAACCCCCCAATGAAACTCCTGCTGAGTTATGTCACTGAGGATCCTCCTACAAACCAAACGGGAATCAAAGCACTCCTAGGAGAAGCCCCGCGCCTCCCCACCAGAAAAAAGAGCTCTTGACCACAGTGTGTGGTGTAGAATTTGACTTTGAGTGACTACCACAAAGTGTTTTTATTTTTAAGCTGTTTTATGCCGTTTCCCCAGCTCACGAGGAGTGCACCTTGGTGTCAACAGGACTCTTTTGTCTTTGTAAGCTATTTTGAGACAAAATATCTGTAAATTACTTCCCCAAACCTCCGCACAAGCAGATCATGCAGAGAAAATAGGCTTTGCAGGAATGCAGTAAATTGTTTCTGTCACACAAGGAAATATAACCAATGGAAATCGTTATGGATGAGTCATTATGAGAGGGACTGAAAAAATTAACCTTCATCCATTTCCCTCATCTCGCAGCGTGTGCGCGGGTGTGCACGGGAGAAGGAAGGTGGAGAGCACCTGCTGAGTGAGGGCAGGGAGCTGGGGGAAGGTGGGATGGGCAAGGGAAAGGTGGGATGTGCAAGGGAAAGGTGGGATGTGCAGGCAGCTGCAGACAGGAAAAATCTGCTTGGAAGAGGGTGCCAGGATTGGGGTGCTGCAAAAGGAGGGGTGGGAGCCACCCCCAAGACGGAAAGGGATGCTCCAGGGTGGGAGGAATTTCTGTTCAATCCCATTACACAGGAGGGGGATGCTCTTTTCCAGCTGTTATTATGCATTGATTTTGTCTATCAAAATCAATGTCTTTTTGGGGATTTGTCCCCAAATCCCACGGAAACCTCAGGGGATGAGCGTGTTTAAGGAGGAAGGTGAAGCCAAAGCTCATGAGCTGTCTCCCTGCTGCCACCACAGCACATCCCAACACACCTTTCCTTGTCTGATCCTCTGGGACTCTAGAGGAAACACACAATTTTCTGGGTTTGTTTTTATTTTTTTTTTTTTTGTTAAATGCAGAGAAAATAGAGAAGGATTGCAGCAGTGTGGGCCAACGAGCTCTGCTTGCGTGGGAGAGGTGGCTCCAGGAGACAGCAGCATCATCTAGAGGAGTTTGTGTGAATCCAGCAAGGAAAACATTCATTCCCACACATCTGAGATCAAACCCTCACCAGTAACTCCAGCTCAGCACCACCCAGCCCTGCCCAGCCCCTCACCATTCACCAAGCTCTGTGCACACCCCGTACCTGCACACATCCCCTGCAGAGGTTACAAAATGCAAGAAGCAAATCCATTTCCAGAGCGGCAGATAACGATTCCTCCGGCCACGGCGTGCAAACAAGGCAGCGGAAAAGGCTCAAGTGTTAAATGTTCCCTAATGTGCAGTAATTGATTTCCATGTGTGCAGTAATGGATTTGGTCACATCATGCAACAATGGATTTGACATGGGTTCTGGCTGATATTATAAACACAGTTAAGTTGTTAGCGCAGTGCTGGGAATTGGGCCTTTAATAGCGCTGACCC
Organism: Cisticola juncidis; assembly: GCA_013400215.1. Classification (NCBI taxonomy): domain Eukaryota; kingdom Metazoa; phylum Chordata; class Aves; order Passeriformes; family Cisticolidae; genus Cisticola; species Cisticola juncidis. The sequence goes on from VXBR01005249.1 coordinate 943,442, forward strand.
CGTGGCCTGAGCCAGCTGGCCAGCACCAGCAGCCACCAAAATCCTCAGGGCTGGTTCGTGCTCAAGGACACAGCCAGCAATTTAACAGCAAAAAACTGCTGGGAGCTGAGCAAAAGGCATCCCAAACTCCGCTCCATCCATTTGCTCACAGCTACATGATTCCTGCCCAGTCTGGCTCCTTCCATGGCTTTTTGCACGCTGGTTGCACACCCTGAGGTGTTGTCCCACCCCAGGCTTCTGTGCACAGACACAGAAGCTTCAGGCTGGAAGGAAACTTGAAATTCATCTAGCTCCAGCCTCTGTTCCAAGACAGCCAGCAAAAGGTGCTCAGCATCACCTCAGTCCCCATAAAACTTGGTTTCAAAAGTTTGTTCTCCTTCCCATCACAAGCAGAGTGATTCCAACCTGCAAGGCTCTGATCCAGCCCTCTGAGCCCAACTTGTCTCAACCTAGAATCCTTGGATGGTTTGAGCTAGAAGGGATCTTAAAGCTCATCTTATTCCAAACATTCCTGCCATGGGCAGGGACACCTTCCACTGTCCCAGGCTGCTCCAAGCCCCATCCAACCTGTCCTTGGGCACTGCCAGGGATCCAGGGGCAGCCACAGCTGCTCTGGGCACCCTGTGCAGGTTCTCACCACCCTCACAGCCAAGAATTCCCTCCCAATCTCCCATCCAGCCCTGCCCTCTGGCACTGGGAGCCATTCCCTGTGTCCTGTCCCTCCATCCCTTGTCCCCAGTCCCTCTCCAGCTCTCCTGGAGCCCCTTCAGGCCCTGGCAGGGGCTCTGAGCTCTCCCTGGAGCCTTCTCCTCTCCAGGTGAGCACCCCCAGCTCTCCCAGCCTGGCTCCAGAGCAGAGGGGCTCCAGCCCTGGGGCATCTCCATGGGCTCCTCTGCACTGGCTCCAGCTCCTCACATTCTTCCAGGTCTTTGCCTCCACCAAAAATCATCTTCCACTTCCCACAGCCCTGCCATTTACATGTTCCTGCACCCATTGCAAGCCTGGTGGGAGAAGTCACAGAACTTCAAAATTGATGTAATCATGGAACAATTTGGGTTTTTAAGTAACCCTAAAGATCATTCTATTCCGACCACCACCACCAGCACCGTGTCTCCTGCTGTAGGAAACCCCTGTGCTGCAGCCCAGCACCATCCCCTGTCAGCTCTGTGGGACCACAGGGCAGTCGTGGAGGGCTGGAACTGGTTCCCACTGGGTGTTTACAGCCTTGCAGCAATGTTAAAAATCTATTATTTTCACTTGGGCGCTGCAGCAGCGCTCGCCTTCTGCCGAGAAGTGATTGGGCTCCTGTCCATCAGGGACACTGAGCAGTTGTAGGGAGAAAATTGCATTCAGCAATGGGGGATTTAAGAGGGTGCCTGTGCTCAAACAGGGCTCCAATTAATTAACTCAGAGGAAGGGGCTGCTCGGAGTTTGCTTGGTGTTTTCTGTGTTTTCCTTGGTGCGTTGGATTTATTGGCGGGCGCCTGGGTTTGTTTCTTTCTTGCTTTTCTGTTTGTCTTTAAGGCTCTTTGAGAGAGGATAAAGCAAAGGGAAGGTGTTTACTCAGTAGGGGATTAACTGGCAGGCAGGCAGGAGAAATGGCTGGGCCAAGCCCCAAATTCCAACCCTCCCACTGCACCTGCCAGCGCTGGGAATGGAAAAGTCTCCCAGTGCCCAGTGCAAAATCCCAGTGGGATTTTGTAGCACAAGGGTGTCAAGATCCACCAAAAGCTGCAGCAGGAAAGGTTCTCAGTGATGGGGCTTTCACTGGGGCTTTCACTTCAACACTTCCAACCCTGCATTGTGCAAAAAATGGGGGAAATTAGCAAACATCAAGGTTGTGGGCATGAGAAATGGATGAGAACTGGGCGTGCAACAAGAGGGAGCAACGCTGAGCTCTGGAGGAACCAGGAAAAAGTTTTATTGGGATTGTGGCTCCTGCCTGAGCCAGCTCAGTGCTGTTCCATGGGACATGGCAGAGGCTGCAGCACCCTCCACTCCTCCCTCTAGGCTTTGGTCACCTACTAGGATAAGAAGTTCCTCAAGACATGGATAATTTCATTTTTTGTCAACAAACACAGGGTGTCAGGTGGAGTCCCACCACACTGACCACACCCCAGGAGAGAATATTCTGTGTTTGAAGAGAACTAGGGAGTGGTGTTGCACACAGACTGTGGTGCACAACTGGTGGAACATGGATGGGTTTCAATCAGATGAAGCTGAGAAGCACCACGGGATGTCTGTGACTGCTGAGGAGGGATCCCATGGGGTGGGATTTGGAGGAGCACATCCTCCAGCTTCCAATTCCCAAATTTCCAGTGGAATCACGTTCCTCAGGAGCAGATGGAGATGAGGAAGCCAGAGATTCATGGCCTGTGGTGACCCAGAACACAGCAGCACCTCTTCCTTTTGGAGACCTGGGGCTCCAGGGGAGCCCTCCCCAAACACGAGCACAGCCACGTCCCCAACAGCTCAGCCCTGACTGCTCCTTCAGACCGAGACATTTCACAGCCCTGCTGCCATTTCCAGGGGTGACAAAGGTCCCCTTCCTGCCCCCAGCCCTAATCTTTCAAAGGAATTAATCTTCAAAGCAGTCTCGCCCAGCAGAGCAGGTTTGATTTATGAGCTGAGGCGATGGCTGAGCTCTGACACGGGAGAGGGAAGAGTTGGCTGGATGGGGTCAGTGCCAGGAGGAACCTCCATGGAAAACACATCTGGAGCAACCAACACCTCCTGGGAAATTCCAAAACCTGCCTCATTTTCTTCCTTAACCAGGAAAAGCAAGATTCCCACCTCCAATAATTTTTTTTTAACAAAGAGTTGACCTCAGTAATATCACAAGAGTCTCATCAAAGGCTTTGTTTTCCTCTCATAACACCATTCCCTGCTACAAATTGCAGCATAACCTACACACAAAACTGAGCCAAGGGGATTTGGCTTCATTGAAATAAAACATTCTGATGAAATTTTAAATGAGAAAATGGTGATGGCCCCCACAAAATGATTGGATTTCGGCGAATCTGTGTTTTCATTTTGAAAACTGATTCATTAGAATTTTTTTTTTCCAACCAGCTCTAATCAAAGTGCTCTAGGCACTTTTGAAAATTTCAGTCCTGAGCTTCAAAACAATTTAATTTGTGTTATAAAGCAGTGAGGTTTATGACACAGAGATACAGCGAATGGAAGCACTTTTTGACTTTGCAAACACTTCAACTTTAAGAAATTAAATTAATGGTAATGTGGGAGAGTAATTTCAAAAGTTTCTTTCTCAAAGTACAGAAAGTATTTTCCAACTCATCTGAAGGGAGACTTTATAAATATAATATAAGGTTGTCATCTCCACGCTTACAACTTGCTTTTCACCACCACCAGCTCCATTTAAAGTTTCTTCAGGTCGTGAGCAAACGAAATAAAAGAACTCATTTCTGTTCGTGAAAACTCCAGTGACGGGATCATTACAGAGAGCATCTCCAAAGGGAAAAGGAAAAAGGGGAGAGAAAGCAGAGGATGCACGGCAAAAATGGAAAGAGAATGAGAACATCATGGGAAATGCTCATTCCAGCAAGGGCCCCATTCCCGTGCTCTTGTCTTTCCTTCAGGGTTAGTTCGTGTTTCATTACAGATTAACACAGCATCTCTGCTCTCCAGCTCTCGCTGGAGATCACTCCATCCATTTAAATAGATTTCAAAAGCCAGGACTTTGAGCTATGCCAAGCTGTAATTTTGGATGGTAGCGTGGCAGATAATGCACTGCATCCCTTGCAGAGAGAAGGAGGTGTGTGAATTGCTTCCTCGATGTGATAAATTAATTAGATAAAGGAACCCCAGATAACAGAACAGCACTTGGAAAGCATCTGGTGGCACGGATGTGCAGGGAAGGGGGTCACAGCATGGCTCTCGTGGTTTGCAGTAGAGCAGAGAACTGAACAAAAGAGACTCGTACAGGGGACTGGAAGGGACCTGTGGGTCAAGCACTCCTGCTTTTTCCTCTCTGAGATAAACACATAATAATCCAGCAGCTGCTTGAACCTGTGAATGCCATCCCACGGAAAGCATCTCAAAATACCAACCAGGAAGATTGTGGGGAAAATGAAATATCCTGCCCCTAAGTGAGGAGAACCCCGGATCTTGTCTGCAATGCTGCTGGCAGAAATGCAAAATCTTTACCTAAATATAAATGGTAGAGATGCAAAACTTTTACCTAAATATAGATGGTAGAGATGCAAAATCTTTACCTAGATCTAAATGGTAGAGATGCAAAATCTTTACCTAAATCTAAATGGTAGAGATGTAAAATCCGATAGCAGGAATCTGCAGTGCTGGGTGCAGGGATGGGCAGCAGGCAGTGACACAGGCACAGGCTGTGCCATCCCTGCCATCCCACCAGCTCCTGGCACTCCCACCTGCAGACACGGGGAGCTGGCAGTTCCCTGAGCCAGCCCTTCCCAGGACACCTAAATCCATCTCCAGTGCCACAGGGAAAGGAGCAGGGCAGGCTCCAAGGATCTGCTGGGATGGGTTGGCCCACAGAGAACCAGGACAAGGAGCTGGGAGGATGCTCTGGCAGCCACAAAAGGGAACTGATGAACACTGGAGATGGGAGCAAAGTTATTGGGATCAGCAAAGCAGGAGAGTGGAAAATGGGAGGAATGCTCTCATGGAGGAGAAGGGGAAGGAGCATGGAAAGCCAGCAAGAGATCAGGGATGCCAAAACCTGGAGGGTTTGGAAGGTCCAACACCCTGGGCACTGCAGGAAGTCTCAGAGCAGGGCCCTGCAGCCAAGTGAGGCTCTGTGATCAGAGAGCAGCAGGTGAGGCTTTTCCAGAGCCCCTGCCAGGAGGACAGCCAGGAACACCTGGTTCCCCTCCAGGTTACCTGACCCAAACCAAACCCAACCAGCACAGGAGGTGGAACCCAGCAGGAGGAGATCACCATGGCAGGAGAGCTGCTGGCAGCCTCGGGGCTGGCAAAGCCTGCCCACAGCAGCAGGGGAGCTGCCAGATGGATTCTGATCCCATTAATCTGCTCTGGGGCCAGCCAGCAGCACGGGGCTGCCGTGGGCAAAGCAGCACACAATGCCTGCTTCCAAACCCTTGGAAAGAGGGGAAGATTTCACCTGGAAATGTTCTCCCAATCCGAGCACCTCAGGCACCCAAGTGCTGGAAATGGGGGTCGGGTATGGCCAGAGAGGCTGTGGCTGCCCCATCCCTGGGGGTGTTCAAGGCCAGGACTTGGAGCAATCCAGGCATCCCTGACCACAGCCAGGGAGTGGAACAAGATGGGCTTTGGGGTCACTTCCAACCCAAATCATTCCAGGCTGCCCAACTCTGTATCTGCACTATTTCTATCATTTATCAGTCCTGCAGGTCAGAGCTTGTTTGGGTTTCACATAAAGTAATGAGGATACTGCAATCTCTGTCCAGGGAAAAGTCTTTCCTGCACTCACCTGAGGCTGTAGAAATTAAAGATCCTCTTTGGTGCAAGGGGTCAGTGAATTGTCCAAAGGACCTGGGGTGTCCACTCTGGTACTGGTTCAGTAGATAATCCTGAGGATTTTAAACCCCCCATTGCATCCTCTCTGCTTTCTCCTCAGTAAAATAGGGACACCAACCAGAACTGAGGTCTGCCAGTGAAAAGCATTCCATAATCATTATTTTAGGGATTGAGGAACATATAGAAGGGTCTATAGCAAAGCCTGAGACACTGCAAGGGAGGGGATAACTAACCTGGAACCACAGGCATCAATAAATCAGCTACAGTGCAGGAGCAGTCTCAGCTGAGGGTGGAGTCACAGAATGGTTTGGGTTGGAAGGGACTCAAAGCTCACCCCAGTCCAGCCCCCTTGCCATGCACAGGGACACCTTCCTCTAAACCAGGTTAAGACTTGGCATTAAACACTTCCAGGGATGGGGCAGCCACAGCTTCTCTGGGCAGCCTGTGCCAGGGCCTCCCCACCCTCACACGGACAATTTTTTCCTAATATCTGATCTAAACCTACCCCCTGTCAGACTGAAGCCATTCCCTGTTGCTTTTTGCCACTGGACCAGGCCAAGAGTGAAGCTGGGAGCACCACAGCACGGAGAGGCCACTTCCAGTGTCACCAGCTGGAAAAGAAACTTTGCTTTCTGTCACTGAGGGTCCTCCTGCTCCTTCCCCCCTGTGCTGCACTCACTGAGTGCCCAGCACTGCACACCAACCTCTGCCAAGCACGAATTCAGCTTCAAATCCATGAAATGCATGGTGGTGAGGGGCTGCTCACACCCAGAGCACTCCGAGTTCAGGGCAGTTTGGTCCACGTCAATTAGGGATAAATCTGAGCTAATGAGAAATAAGTGTCCAGGCAGGGCTTCCCATCGATTTGGTTAAACCAATACAAGGGAGGGAGTGCAAGTGTGGATTTGGGGATGCGTGGGCACAGATGGCTGCACTGCTCTTTGGCAGTTTGCCCCACAGGTTCATCCTGGAGGTTTTTCAGATGAAAGGCCCAGATTTGCAGTGTTTGGTTTGGTTTTGTTTTCCAGCAATGATGCTCACGAGGCAGTTCCAAACCCTCTGTGAAACAGAGCCACTGTTTTCTTTTGTACAGAAAAGTTGGGAGATAAATTGCAGATGATTCAGTAAATAACTCAGCCTATGACCTTGATGCTTATTGATTCCTCAAGCTGTTTATCTTTCTTGTGTGCTCCCCAGCAAAAACAATTATCACTTAATTATAAAGCAGCTTGGCTGGAGGGAACCACCAATTGGCTGGCACAGGATGAGTTCATCCCTGCGCACCACACAGCCCCGACCACAGCCACTGCTTAGGATTCAGAGCCACAAACTTCATTATTTTCTTCCTAGCTCGTGTTTTTCCCCTCGTTTTAAAATCACTTAAGGATGTTTAGCCAGTCCTGGGCGTTTGACTGCCCAAATATTCGCGATGGATGGGATCGACGGCAAGCGCCAGCATTGGGAAAGTGGGGAAAAAAAAGAGTTAGGATGATAAAAAGAAGCACCAGGAAAGGTTATTGGTCCTGGAAATAAAATACCTGGGCTGTTCTCTCCTTCAGTGACCTTGGTAAAGCGTTTTCTGCGTGGCCTCCCCTTCCCTTTGTGCAGGATCCTGCTCAAAGGATCCTTCCCGCTCTTGACCGAACTTTCCCGATGCCACTGGGATGGGAAAAGTGACAGCTTGGCACTGCTGCAGCCATGCATGCACTTGGAAAGCACTTAGAGACATCCATTAGCACGGGAAAGGGAATTATCATCCCCACCCCAAGGCAGGAGGAGGGAAAGGAACCTCCCCCTTCACTAGAAATGAAGGATTTGTCATTTTCGTGCACTTCTGAGCTCTGCCATCCTCCAGTGAAAGGGGGAGATGGAGTCCAGAGGGATCTGGACAGGCTGGATACTGGAGGAGGTCAGGAGAAGGGAATGGAGCTGGGAAAGGAGCTGGAGCTCCAGGAGGAGCTGAGAGATCTGGAAAGGGTCTGGAGCACTGGGAGAGGCTGAGGGAGCTGGGAAAGGGTCTGGAGACCCAGGAGGGGCTGAGGGATCTGGGAAGGGTCTGGAGCCCCAGGAGGGGCTGAGGGAGCTGGGGAAGGGGCTCAGCCTGGAGCAAAGGAGGCTCAGGGGGGACCTTGTGGCTCTGCACAGCTCCTGACGGGAGGGGACAGCCGGAAGGATCAGGCTCTGCTCCAGGGAACAGGGACAGGAGGAGAGGGAACGGCCTCTCAAGTTGTGCCAGAGGAGGTTTAGGTTGGATATTGGGGAAAATTCCTTCATGGAGAGAGTGGCCCAGCCCTGGGAAGGTTGCCCAGGCAGTGGTGGACTCCCCATCCCCAGGGGGATCTCAGACCCACGTGGATGTTGAGGACACGGTTTGGGGATGGGCTTGGCAGTGCCAGCTTAACAGCTGAGCTGAACAATCTTGGAAGTTCTTCCAACCCAAATGATTCCATGAGTCACACCCCAGATCCCCAAACACCCCGTGCCCCACACAAGCACACAACCTGCAGCACTGGCACTTGATTTCCCAGCACTGGATGCTCTTTAGCTGCCAGACCCCCCAAATCCTCCCTCCTCCTCCTCCCTCTCCTCCTCCCACACAAATCCTCAACAGCAAACCCATTTAGGGAGCTGCAGGCCCCTGATGTGATTGGACTGGGGCTCCAATGCAATGAAGAGCAGCAGCAGCCAAACCACGAGCAGACAAACCTCGTTACACACCCTAAAGAGATCAGGGACAGCCACCAGCCCTGCCTGGGGACACCACGGCTCTGTCCCTGCCGTGTCAGCAGGGACCAGGGCAAAGCCACACGAGGGCACTGTGTTTTCCATGTTTTTTCCAGAGCTCTCCAGTTCCTGCAGGTTTTGCAGCAGTGCCTGGACCGGCCGGACCCAGTGCAGCATTTCCCTGTGCAGAACAGCTTGGGTTTCACAGGGGAATGACAAAAAACTCACGAGGCACTGCCAGCTCAGCTCAGAGGGCTCAGGAGAGGCTCCACAGAGCATCCCTGCCCAGTGCTGGGATCATTCAGCAGCTCTGGTGATCCAAGCCCCATCTCTGACTGCACCAAATAAATCCCATGACAGCCCAGGGCAGAGGGGCTCCATCACACTGTGGGCAGGACACTGAGCCCCAGAACCCCTGAACCCCTGAACCCCTGAACCCTGAACCCCAGAACCCCAGAATGGTTTGGGTTGAGAGAGACGTCAAAGCCCATCTTGATTCACCCCTGCATCCCCCTTTTACCCACCTTCCACCATCCCAGGCTGCTCCAAGCCCTGTCCAACCTGTCCTTGGACAATTCCAGGGATGGGGCAGCCAAAGCTTTTCTGGAGAACCAGCTCCTGTGCCTCACCAGGCACTCAGCACAGCAGCAGTTTCATTTTCTACTGTCTCTGTTTGGGACCAAAATCTCCTTTTATTTGTCTCTGGCTACTCCAAGAGCTTTTACACCACTAAGAAGCTCCCAGTAAAACCCAGCACGTGGATCCAGCTTGTCTGCAGTGCCCAGGCTCTCGGTCTTAATTAATTCCTGGCTTAGAACTGGAGTAGCAAGGATTGCAACCAGATCAACCACAGGCTGACATCCCTGTTGATAACAAGCAGAGCTGCCCATCATGATCCTTATTCTCTATTCAGGTGTCATTCTCCAGCCAGGTATCACAAAAAACCATTCCTACACAGTTTGTGGTGATTAAAAAAAAATCTTTTAAATTATCATCATGATAATTTTTAAAATTTTTAAAAAATCTTTTAAAGCACTTTAAGGAGTGAAAATAAGCAATACCTCCCCTCCAGCTCCCCTGCCCATCCCAGTTGCATGCAGCACATCTCCCATCACAGCCTGGATGCAGCTGTGTACCTTTCCAAATGCACAAATACCCTCTGCATCTGCTCTTCAGCCCTCCAGCCACAGGGCAGGAGGATATTCCACACCCTCACCTTCCCACTGACAGAAGTTTTACTGCCCCTTTTTGCCCAGGGAGCAGCCAGGAGCAATCCAGGATATACTGCACCCTTGCAGGAGGGGATTGTCACATTAAAAAACCTCTAAATGCTTAAAAGGGTTTTCATTTAGAGTCTCCCGCAGTGAAGTGTCTTCAAGGGCCCCAGATTTATTATTTCATCAGAAGATCAGAGAGGGGAAGTTTGTAGGAGATCAAACAAATAGGAATACATTAGGAGAGACAGTAGGAGAGGCTGGAGAAACTGTTGGATTAAATAAAGTGGGACAGAATCCCTGCTGACCAGGGGGGTGGTTTTCCCTCCCAGCTCCCACCCCATGGACCCCAATCCCTGCCCAGGCATCAGGAGATGGCAGTGGGGACCTGGGGTGGGGATAAAGCCCCTGCTGGCAGCAGGAGCCCCTTCCCACCCCTGATTCCCAAAGCAAAGGGGAGTGACTTCCCTACAGGATTTCATTATAGATCAAAGATTTGGAAAACATGCCAGAGGAGATGGTGCAAGGTGAAAGGATCCATCTTCTGGGAAAAATGCCTCAAGATTGTCCTGAAGTTGCCTCCTCACCCTGCTGCAGGTTCCATGGCTTCAATCTTCCTCTGTGCCTCAGTTTCCCCATTCCAGGAGCAGGACTCAGCCTTCTTTTCCCACTTAGATTTATAAAGGTTGAGATTGAGCTCTTGGATCACTGAGTGCAATCCAGCCCTGCCAAGGACACCACTGGCCCTGTCCCTGAGCACCACACCCCACACTCAATTATCACTTCCAGGGATGGCAATTCCAGCACCTCCCTGGACCTGATGAGCCTTTCAGGGAACAAACTTTTCCTAATGTCCAATTTGCTCCATGGGATGCAGATGGAGTTGTTCAAAGCTGGGGCAGAGGGACCTTGACAGGCTGGAGAGAGGAGCAGGAAAGAACTGCCTGGAGTTCCACAAGGACAAAGGCAGGTCCTGCTCCTGGGGAGGATGATCCTGGGCACCAGAGCTGGCTGGAGGTGACCTGGAGAGCTCTGAGAGAAGGACCTGGGACACAATGAGCTGTCCCTGGGCCAGCCCTGGGGCTGGGGAGGACACAGGGATCCAGGGATGCTTCAGGAAGAGCTTTGCCAGCAGCTCAGGGAGGGACCCTGCCCCTCTGCCCAGCCCTGGGGGCACCTCTGGGTGCTGTGCCCAGCCCTGGATCCTCAGCCCAGCAGGGACAGGAGCTCCTGGAGCTGGGAAAGGGCCTGGAGCATCCCCATGCCCAGGAAAGGCTGAGGGAGCTGGGGCTGCTCAGCCTGGAGAGGAGCCCCAGGGAGAGGGACCCTCAGCCCTGGGTGTCCCTGGGTGTCCCCAGGTGTTCCTGAGTATCCTGTGTCCCCCGGCTGTCCCTGGCTGTCCCTGTGTCTGTCCCTGGGTGTCCCTGGCTGTCCCTGTCTGCCCCTGTCTATCCCTGTGTGTCCCTGTGTGTCCCTCTGTGTCCCTGGGTGTCCCTGTATCTGTCCCTGGGTGTCCCTGTATCAGTCCCTGGGTGTCCCTGTGTGTCCCTGGCTGTCCCTGTGTCTGTCCCTGGGTGTTCCTGGATGTCTCTGGGTATTCCTGGGTGTCCCCATGTGTTCTTGGGTACCCTGTGTGTCCCTGGGTATGCTTGGGTCTCCCTGTGTCTGTCCCTGTCTGCCTGTCCCTGTCTGTCCCTCTGTGTCCCTGGGTGACCCTGTCTGTCCCTAGGTGTCTCTGTGTCTGTCCCTGTGTCTGTCCCTGGCTGTCCCTGTGTGCAGGAGGGGCAGAGCAGGTTCCAGCAGTGGCACCAGAGGAAGGGGCAGGGGCTGAGCCCGGGAATTTCCCCTGGACAGAAGGCAGAACTTTATTCCTGTGCAGGGAGTGAGCCCTGGGTCAGACTGTCCAGGGAAGAGCGTGGATCCCCCCTCACTGGAGATGCTCCAGAACCATCTGGGCACCCTCCTGTGCCCCGTGCTCTGGGATGGACCCTGCTGGGGCAGGGAGCTGGACCAGACGAGCCTTCCCTGACCCATTCTGGGATCCTGTGATTCCAGCTGGTGCTTTTGGCCCCTTCTGGGGCTGCTGCAGAAAACAGCAACTCTGATGCCACCCCAGAGCCTCCTCTCAGGCCCAGGCTGCCGGGAGTGCTGTTGGTGCCAGCATTTGTGAGTTGGAGCACGTCAGCCTCTCTGTTTGCTTGCCCCCCTCCCCAGCCCGAGGCAGCTGAACAGGCTTTGGAGCCTTCTGTTCCCCTCCCACCCCCAGCACCTCTCGGCTCCTCGGCAGCTGTCAGCTCCATCTCGGGAGAGCAGAGCACCAAAATACCCCAGACAGAGAGGAATGTGCACAGGGGGCTCTGCTCTGCTCACAGTCTCAGGGAGTGGGATGGGAAAGGGGCTGCCAGCACGTCCCCTCCCTTAAATCCTCATTCACAAGAGGAACGTCACACCCCAAGGTCGAGCCACGCTTGAGTTTTAATTCATTCAGCCAAGTTCTGTGCTGGCTGAGCCTGCAGTCCTGAGGAAATTGCTGTTTTATTGGGGTGGAAATGGGAAAGCTGTGCCTGCTGCTACCCAGTCACAGGAATCTGGGTTCCCACCAGCACCTCCTGTGCCAGACTGGGCTTGGGGGCTTCACCCAGGGGTGACAACCCCGATTGCCACTAAATCTCTAAACCCACAGCACCAGCTCTGCCAAAAATCACCCCTTGGACAAGCAGCTGCAGCCTCATCCCGAGGGATTTGGGGGGATGGACAGTGCTGCTGCCCCTCAAAACAAACCAGGAGCATCCCCCTGCTACAGGAGTTTAAATGGCATGGGACAGGCTGTGACATCCCTGGGTGGGACTGGGGGACACAGGGATGCTCCAGAACATTCAAATGAGGGGAGACAGGCAGGAACATCCCTGAGAGGCGCTGGGAGACACAGGCATGCTCCAGAACATTTAAATGAGGGGGGACAGGCTGTGACATCCCTGGGTGGGACTGGGGGACACAGGGATGCTCCAGAACCATCAGATGAGGAGAGACAGGCAGGAACATCTCTGAGCAGAGCTGGGACACAGGGATGCTCCAGAACATTTAAATGAGGGGGGACAGGCTGTGACATCCCTGGGTGGGACTGGGGGACACAGGGATGCTCCAGAACATTTCAATGAGGGGGGACAGGCTGTGACATCCCTGGGTGGGACTGGGGGACACAGGGATGCTCCAGAACCATCAGATGAGGGGGGACAGGCAGGAACATCCCTGGGCAGAGCCGGGGCACAGGGATGCTCCACAGGGTGATGGAGAGTGGCAGGGCAGGAGCAGGGAGGTGCTGTCACCGAAACACCAAACACAGCATCTCCGAGTAACCTTGACCTGCAGCTGCCACGCAGAGAAGGCAGAGAAAAAGGAGGAAAAATAATGTTTTCACTCCTGGCAGCTCAACAGAGACAGCACCTGCTTCTGCCTGCTCCAGACTCAGCAAAACCCGGCTTCCACCGCCCGACCGCGCGCACGGCGAGCCCGCGCAGACACACGAAAATCAATGAGCATCGATCCCCCAGCCAGGAATTCATAAACTCCTTTAAAGGTCAAGGATTGATTTTTCACTTTCTGTAAAAAGAAGAGACTCCTGCCATCCTCCTCCTGCCCCCATCCCCCGGCTCGTCCCGGGCTCCCCTCCCCGCACCGAGGCGGGGACGCGCTCCCCGTGCGCACCGGGGGAACATGAGTGGCACATATAGAAAATATGTCACACTTGTAGCTGGCACCTGGCAGTAAAGATGTGCTTGTAGGAGGCATCTTGCAGAAATTCCTGTTTGTTTAACCCCTGGCTTGCTGGAGGTGCTGTTTTTAAGGGGCTTGGAGAGAGAGGAGCCCTTGCAGCAGGAGCAGCATCCCTGCCCTCACTGAGGACCACGATCTCTCCAAGCAGGCTCTGATTTATTAATTTGAGGGCCCCCACTCGTGGCTGCTGTCCCTTTGTGTGCCCACAGAGACCTCAAATGATCTTGTCCAGCCCAGGATCTCACCAAGCAGGCTCTGATTTATTAATTTGAGGGCCCCCATTCGTGGCTGCTGTCCCTTTGTGGGCACACAGAGACCTCAAACCATCTTGTCCAGCATCCTGTGGCAGCTCCTCCCTTTGGAGGACAGTGACAGCCTCCTCCTGTCCAAAGGCTGCGTGCATTCAGTCTCAGACATCCTCATGGGATGGACATTCCAGCTGATGGACATTCCCACAAGGGGTTCAAGCAGCCCAAACAAGCCAGGCACTCTCCTCCCCTGCCCCTCAATTCTGCAGTGGGCAGTGACACCTGGCTGTTGTCACAGAGCTGCTCTCCCCCTCAGGTCCTGCTGGCCTTTGCTAGAAGCTGGAAAATCAATCCTCCAGGGAATTATACCCACCCTGCTCCCTGGATTCCTGACTCTTTTTCCTGGCACTCCTCCTCACCGGGCTGGAAGTCCCTCTGTCCAAAGTCCCCTCTCCCTCCTCAGCCATCACCTCCACAGTCAGCACATCACACACAAATCCCTCATTCTTTGAGGTCCCAAGTGGACAATTCCAGGTGTAACTATGTTTTGGAAGCCTTTCCATCATCCCTGTCCCTGTATAACCCTGGTCCATCCCCACACCACCTTCTATCCTGCCGCTATCCACAATTCCCACCCCATCCAGCTGTGGGATGCAAATCTTCAAAATGCAAAGAGCTCTCCCCAGCCACGCCCTGACTTATTGCTCCTTGGAGGAACAAGAAAACAAATTTGAACAGTGCTGGATTTAATTGATTTCTCCACATTTCCTCAGTGGAAGCTCTGCAGGGAATGTCATGGATGCAGAGGAGCAGCTGTGGGGGGCTGCCCCACACCTCGCCACAAATGCAAGGATTTGTATTTACTTTAGAAAATATTAAGGTTTAGAAACCAGAAAAGTCAAGTTTCCCTGTTTCTGGCTGAAGTTTACCTCCCTGCAAAGCTTAGGGAAGCACTAAAAAAGAATTTAAACGCTCCTCTGCAGAAATAAAAGGGTTTGGCACCACAGCTCTGGAGCTCCCAAAAATTTCTTACTGAAAGAAAAAACTTCTTACTGAAACTTTTCCCCACAGAGGGGAGTTTGTGGCAAAAAAACTCAAGAAAACTCCCAAAATAATCTGGTTTATAGCAAAAAATAAAAAAGGATTTGAATAAAACCCACAGTGCTTCTTTCTGGCCAGTGCCAACAGGCTCTGCCAGTCCTTGGCTGGTGCTCACGGTCCAGCATTGGCTCCCCATGTCCCTCCAAACGTGCCCAGTGCCACAGCCCCACGGCCATGCCCAGGAGAGGATTATGTTACAGGGAATGAAAGGCACCATCAGCTCTCCCCACCTGCTTTGGGAGGGATTTTTATGCAGAAGGATGCTTGGAAATCCAGGGGAGCATAAACACCCTCAGTGAGCATCGTCAGAATTCTGCCCCCGCTGCTGATGAGCAAAGGGGGTCGGGGAAGGGGCCAGGGTGTGATTGCTGCCCTGTGCCCACTGCAGACACAGCCCCAGACCCCAAACCCCGATGGACTGGGGGGGGAAAGGTGGCAGGAGGGTGTTTGGGGCTGGTGCACAAAGGGCAGGTTCAGATTGAGTGGAAATCCCACCCCAGCTGCTCCATGGCATTCCCGTGGAAAGAGGGAAGGAAAGATCAGCGAGACACTGGAGCCAAGCTGGAGGAGATTATGTTAAAAAAGCCTTTCTGAGCACCACGGTGCTGACAGAGCAGCACAGCTTGATGAGGAGAATCACAGAATCCAGAAGGGTTTGTGTTGGGAAGGGCCTTAAAGCCCATCCCTTTCCACCTTTTCCATGGGCAGGGACAGCTCCCACTGTCCCAGGCTGCTCCAAGCCCTGTCCAGCCTGGCCTTGGGCACTGCCAGGGATCCAGGGGCAGCCACAGCTGCTCTGGGCACCCTGTGCCAGGGAACAATTCCTTCCCAATCTCCCATCCAGCCCTGCCCTCTCCCAGCTTGAGGGCATCCCCTGGATGTGAGGGATGCTGCAGAGGAAGGACAGCCCCAGGAAAGCCCAGCTCAGTTCCCAACTCCAGCACGACCTTGGGCAAGGCATTGAATCTTTCTCTGCCTCATTTTCTTGGTGCTTTGCCTCAGAGGACTTTGGGCTGGACTTTGTCTTACAAGGGGTTTGGCTACACTTGAACGCTTATTTTAAATTCAGTAATTGCCAATTAAATCAACATGCTTAGCATACTTTCATGGACTGTGCTTTTTTTTTTCCCCCAGCTAAACATGTTCACCTTAATTAAAGGAGTCTGCAAGTCATTGCAAAGCCATCATGTCCTGCCAGTTCAGTCTCAGCACTGAAGCATTTGTATGCCCACGAAACCAATTTTGTGTGATTGGCACTGAGGGATGGGACCTTCTGTTCATTAGGGGCTTCTAAGTGCCACTAGGCAAGAAAATTAAATCTGATTCAGATGGGAGGAGAAGGATGGATGACAAAGACAAGAATTTCCAGGGGAGGGAATAGATTGTTTTACGCTGCATTTAGAGAGGATAAAACATACGGGACCCATTCTGAGGCAAAAGGGCGAGGTCTGGGCAGAGCTGGCCACAGAAGTTACATTTGCAGGGCTATTTATAGATTTTCTGCTGTTTAGCAGGAGATGTGATTGCTGCATTTATGGGTTATAAGGCATTTGCTGTGTTTGGGATGTGATTCTCAACCCCTGCTCTCCAAACACAGGAGGGACCCACAGAGGGGGTCACTGGCACTGAGTTCAGCTCAGACCCTTCTGTCACACTGAGGGGCTGACACCTGGCAGCAGAGGAGGATACAGGTGATGAAAAACAACAGATTTACCTGTTTTTCCAAGAAAAAACAGCTCACCAGCCTATCAGAGCCCTGGGCAAGGCTCTCACCTGCACAAGGTCCATGCCTGGATCAGGAATGGGCTCCTTGCTGTTGTTCCCTGTCTGTGCTGGTAATCCCTGCAAGGAGTGTCCAGGGGGAACTGGGCTGGGAAAAGGCCAGACCCCAACCAGCCAGGCCAGGGATGGACTCAGAGGTGGGAGAAAGGGATGGGGAAGGGATGGGGAAGGGATGGGGAAGGGGCTTCAGCTGCATGGAGGGTGATGGGTTGTTACCTGGGGTCTTCTAGGGGAGAAGTAAAATCAAACATCCTGCACAGGTCCTGGCTGGGATACAGGGATGTACCAGGCACATGCGGCTCCATCCCAGCCCCTCCAGCCTTTCCTGCCAGGAATTCACACAGGCACTGAGTAGAATTCTCTTAACAGCAACAGTGACAAGCTCCAGGCATGAGGCTGTGCCCCACACCACCCATGGGATCAGCCCAAATCTACCCCAAAATCCTTCTGGGATCACCTTCACCATTGGGCTGCTGGAGTCTTTTAAGGTAAAACCACCAAAACTTTGTGGGAAAGCAAGGACTGATTTTTTTTTTCCTTTCTTTTTTTTTTTTTTTTTTTTAAGATTTTTTTCAGAAAAGCTGTCAAAAAATGTTTAATTGATGAAAAGCTGGATTTCCAAGGAAAGACATGTTTGAGAAGTGACACTGATAGCCATGTGAGCAGAGTCTGGGGTTAAGTGTGAGGAGTGGGTGGGAGCACAGGGAAAGAACACATTAGAGTTGCAAATGCAGAATGAAACAAAGCCCTCCATCATCTTAAAATCTTTCCTAAAAGGGAGTTTTACTTTTTGACCTGATCAAGAGTTCACAAAGAGCCGAAATGTCAGGCCTAGCTGGGAGCAGCAGAGAGGTGTTTTAGTCCCTTGAACATCCATTTGTGAGGTCTCAAACAGGGATGAGCTGACATTTCCCAACAGCAATCAGGACTGGAAAATCACCCTCTGTCCCAGCGCTGGCTGAGACGTGGATTTCAGCCACCACCCCACTCTGAGCACCTCAGAGCTCACACCACTCAGAGCTCAGGAATGACTCCTTGCTCCTTTCAACCAGGAGGAATTCTCACTTACAGAATTCCAGAGGGATGTGGGATGAATTTCTGCCGTACAACTGGTGAGAGCCAGCAGCCCGGATTCTGAATCCTGCAAACGGGTACCAGGAGAGCTCAACTCCAGCTTTGATGTTGTAAAACTCGAGTTAGAACGAGCAAGGGAACGCAGCAAGGATAGAAATACTCCCTGGTATTTTCAGAGGAAAAAACCTTCCTTTTTACCCCTGTGGCTTATAAATGATGCAACAAAACTACAAAGCTGGAGATTGCTGTGTTTGACTAATGGGGCTGTGCTTTCCTTGGAGAAGAACGGTTTGACCTCAGGATGTCAGCATTAAATGAGACAAAACCATCAGCCACGCTCCCCTGTTCTAATCAGAACCGTTGTCGCGGTGTTTTGCCCATTTCAAAGCCTCTCATCTCTGCAGCTGTGTCTCTCCAGGGAGCCTGTTTGCTGCAGGACACCCACAGAATTTCAGGAGCAGCTGCAAATGCTGCTCAGGCAGTCCCCTCCATCCCTGAAGCTCAGGTTCCCACAGACAGGTTCATGGGGCAGAGGGTGACGCTGAGGCACGGCCCCAGGGCTGGGACAGTGCCTGGGAGCAGGGATCACAGCCCTTGGCATGGAAAGAGCCCCTGCCAGCTGTGCCCTGGGATGTGGCACCGGGCTGAGCAGCCCTCCTTGCAGGGAACATCAGGTTTGTTGAGTGAGAATGAGCAAAAACTTCCAGAGCTGCCTGTAAATGATCAAGGTCAGCACAAACCCATGCCCAGCACAAAATCCTGCATCAAAAATCCTGCAGTTCCACCATAAAAGCCAGGAAGGAGCAGTAAAGTCACTCTGCCATCGAGGGATAAAGTCCCTGTGCCATCACAAATTTGCTGGGAATAAAGGGACTCTGCCACTGAGGAATGAGGTCACTCTGCTCTGCCATACACCAGTCCCAGTGCTCCACATTTCCAGGTCCTTTCCCATAAGGATCTCCTGTTCCCCATCTCCCAAACAGCCCAGCTGGTGTGGTGGGAGCCTGAAGGGCTTCAGGGAGAAGACAGAGATGTCCTGCAGCTTCACATGGCCAAACACCCACCCAAGGGTGGCTCCTGGTGGGGACAAGAGTTCGGTGCCACCCCTGTGACAGTCAAGGCTGGTCCTGGTCTGGCAAACAGCTGGGGAAGGAATGAACCTTGTATTGGTTTGAAACAAAACCAGTGAGACTCCAAGTCAGAAATACAATTTAATAGAGAAAGAACAGACAACAAGAAAGATAAAAATAAAATAAAAATAAAATAAGATAAATGCAATAGTACAAAGGACACTGACAGTCAGAATGCAAACCTGAGTTGGTTGCTCAGGGTGTTGGAGCAGCCCCAGTGAGTCCCCCCACAGTGACAGATGTGGCTCTGTTGGAGCAGAGATGATCCTCAGGAAAGGGTCCAGTGACCCTCTGGGAATCCAGTGGGAACGGCTCCCTTGGTGTTTGGGATTTGCTGTTTTATCCCATGGGAAGGCTTTGGCTCCTCCCACTGGGTGGAGCCTCTCCCAATGGATGAGGTGATGTCATCAGTGCTGTGAGAGCCTTCAATGGCCCATTCACAGGGGATGTCCCTGGAGGAGGATGGGGCAGGAAGAGATAAGGAGGCCCTGCCTTATCTGCTGTTATCAGGTGTCCATTAACAGAAGGCATCGCCCTCTGCCCCCCTGGAGTTACAAGAGATAAAGAACAAAATCTCCCAATGGCTTCAACAGATGAAAATAGAATCCACATTTTTGGTTACATTTTTCATCCCAAGACAAACCCCAGCCTTTGCAGATGAAAATAAAGGGTTAAAGCTATCCCTTGAAAGTCAGTGGGTCTTCACAAGGAAAAAAAAAAAAGGATCAAGATGATGCTTGGAGACCCACAACAGCCAGGTCTAAACCTAAAGCTGGTCTTACGAGCTCTCCCATAGTGCAAAATAAGATAGTTCCTAATTTAAATCCTTCCCCTCAATTTTCCCATGCAGGAAAGTCATCCAGGATATTTGGCCTCGTGACAAAACTCAGAAGAACACGCACCCAGCACAACAGGTCAGGTAAAACCACACACCTGTGTTCCCAGTGCTGAAAACACGAGCAGAACAGCTGAAACACCCCAATTTCAGATGCCTTTTTTCTTCCTCCATCCCTTCAAAAACATCCTGTATAGCTGCCTTTATAGAAAACACGCACCATTTGGAAACAATTTGCCTCCCTTTTTTTAATTTCTTTTTTCTTGGCTGAAAACATGTGCTGAGTCGACCGCTTGGGTCAGCACAAAACCACATTTTGGGGATGAATAAAGTAGTTGCTGGGAGCAATTTGCCCAGCGCCGCTGCAGGCCAAATTGGAGAGTTAAACTCACAGGCACTGCAAGCTGGCCTGAAATTACTCCATGGACTCCGAGGCCATTTGCTCCTAGTGAAAAACTAAATATTATTTACCAGGAATAATCCAAGAGGATGGTTGTGTAGCCCAGGCAACCTGGCTGCTGCTCCAGCACGGGCGCTGCAAGGTGAGGCTGGGAGGAGGGAAAATTCCTGATTTTGGTGGCTGTTTGGAGCTGAGGGATGGACCACAGGCTCGGGAGGGTTTGGAGGGTGTGAAGTGGAGGCAAAACCTTTGAAACCACTTCCCCCCATCTCTGCTCCTTGCTCAGCCCCTCCATGCCATGAGCACCCACAGCAGGACTCAGTGGGAGCTGCTCCAGTCCTGTCCCTCCTACAAAACCACGAAGAAACTCCTTTGAGGCCACAATTTGCCCATTTTAAAGCAAATACAAGAGTTCAAATTGCATCAGGCCTCAGGCAGGGCAGCAGGAATGGAGAGGGAATAAACTTCAAGGAGAAGGGGTGGGTTTTGTCCCTGCTTTTAAGAGTTGCACCCAAATTCAGGAGGGCGGGAATGCCCCTCCTCTCCAGTTGATTCTCAGCTCTTATTTCTGATATAAGAAACCCAAACAGGATGTGCTGAATTGCCTAGGACTGGGGAGAAGGTATCGTTTTTGAGCAAAAAGGAGTGAACACCAGCACAGCTCCAATGGCTGGCCACAGGTTATTCACTTTAGGTCTTTTTCCCCCATTTGTGTAAATTATAGTGGAAAAAAAATATTACAGAAAACACTTTGCTCAAGACTACGTTGCTGGTGGAATAATTGAATATTTAACAAACCTGCAGCCAAAGGTGATGGGTAATTTTGAAATAGTCTCTTACAAGGATCAATCTTCAAGCAGAGCCCTTCTGAAAAGCAGGTCCACGCAGAGATACCTTAAATAAAATCTTGCAAAAAAGTCATTAATGCAATCTGAGATTCTCAGCCTCTTGTCAACTGTGATTCTTTATTTTCTGAGCTCGCCGTGGTGGTCTGGAGGCATTTGGGATCAGCTCTCCCTCCTGATTTTTAGATAACCAGAGAGAAAAGGATTTCCAGCACAGGGGTGGAGGTGGCAGTGCCCCAGCCGGTGGCCCTTGGAGAGGAGCCAGACCTGGGGCAGGAGCAGGAAACCCAGCCCAGCACAGAGCCCGCACCGGGTTTGGTGCGTCTTGCAAAGGAGCCGAGATCAAGGCAGCCAGATTGGGAAGGAGGGAGCGAAACCCCCGAAAATGAATTCTCTGCGAGACGCAGCTTGCCGGAGTCTGTGCCTGGCGACACCTCCTGCAAACCCCGGGAGCGCGGATCGCACCCGGCGGCCCCGCGGGACCGCACCGGAATCCCAATGAGGCTCCCGGGTACAGCCCCGCACCCTGCTGGGGCTGGGGAGCAGGGACGGCTCTCCCTGGGGTGCTGGAGGTGCCCTGGGGGTGCTGGAGGTGCCCTGGGAGTGCTGGGGGTGCCCTGGGGGTGCTGGAGGTGCCCTGTGGGAGCTGGGGCTGCCCTGTGGGTGCTGGGGGTGCCCTGGGAGTGCTGAAGGTGCCCTGGGACTGCTGGAGGCGCCCTGGGGGTGCTGGAGGTGCCCTGGGGCTGCTGGAGGTGCCCTGGGGCTGCTGGAGGTGCCCTGGGGCTGCTGGAGGTGCCCTGGGGCTGCTGGAGGTGCCCTGGGGCTGCTGGAGGTGCCCTGGGGCTGCTGGAGGTGCCCTGGGGCTGCTGGAGGTGCCCTGGGGCTGCTGGAGGTGCCCTGGGGCTGCTGGAGGTGCCCTGTGGGTTCTGAAGGTGCTCTGTGGGTGCTGGAGGTGCTCTGGGGGTGCTGCAGGTGCTCTGTGGGTGCTGGAGATGCCCTGGAGTGCTGGAGGGAAATCTTCCCGCTAAGGGATGCTCTGGATGATGCCTGCTCGAGGCAGCCAAAATCCTGCGGTGGACAAGGGACGGGTGTGGAGCTCCCCTGGGAGGGGCTGCCTGGCACCTCCCAAGGCTGCAGGGAGGGAAAAAAACCCACAGAGTGAGAGAAGAGCAGCGCAGGACCCCCACATGACCCTTCCCATCTCCAAGCCTCAGCTGCCTGCTGGAGCAAGGGCAATACCCACAGAGGAATTCCTGTGTTTTGGCTGTTTGAACCCACCAAGCTCCTGGCAAGCCCCAAACCCCAGAAGTGTCCTCCAGCTTCTGAGCTAATTCCACAACCCTGACACCCTTCTAGTCCCACCTAACAACACTCAGAGCCAGCAGATCTCCAGCACCTGGGGATGTGATTTAGAGAACACCAGTGCTGGACTCAACTTTCCAACATTAACAATTCTGTGATCTCCTAATTCTCTCCATCATCCACACAATGGGAGCTCCAGGCTGTGGTGCTGCCCCACACCAAAACTCCAACCGCTCCTGCCTGGCACAGTGAATCCCATCCCTGCCTCTCCAAAACCACCCCCATTGCTGGATTCCCACACCACAACGTGTCCACCTCTCGGGGTCGTTTTTCCCTGAGATTCTCCTCGGGGTTTCTGTTCCCCGGGGTATCAGGGTCTCCCCCAGGGTTGCTGTTCCCTGGGGATTTCCCTGGGGTTGCTGTTCCCCGGGGTAATCAGGTTTTCAGTCTTCTCTTTGCCCTGGGTGTTTCACACCAGAGCCAGAGCAGACAGGCTGAGTCCAGCAGTGTTATCAAGGCTGTTTATTCTAAATTATCTCTCAGTTCTTGTCCAGCTCTGCAGGGCGTCCCCAGCAGAGCAGGACACGCGGGGACTGGGCGGGTCAGAGATCCCCAAACCTTCAGTGCGGGATCTCCCACCCAACCACCGTCCAAAATGCACTTTTTATTTACAAAATTTTACCAATGCCCACTACCTATGCTAACATGGCATTTCTACTCTAAACCAATCTCTAAAATCCAACTCAGCAAAAGATGGGGGACGAGAGCAAGAACAAGGAGCACAGGGGCCACTCCCCAATTCCTCCAGCTTGTCCCTTCAGCCCCATATGCTAAGAATCCTAATTTCTATATTTATATTCTATAACAAACTAGCTACTATTTATTTTTAAATTCTTAGGGTTTGTGATTCTTCCTGCTTGTGAGTATTCACTGCCATGGCAGGGATCAGAGGCAGTGTCCTCCTGGGCTCTGTGTGAGGCTCTGACCCCCCTGTACAGACCCCAGACCCCCTGTCCGGTCTCCAAACCCTCCAGGGCAGCCACAGGGATGTCCTGGACTCTGACATCCACCCAGCCAGGCTGGAGCACAGGAGGCCAGGCAAGTGTTAAATGCTGCAGCAGCACAGAGGCAGGTGGGAACCCAAGCACAGGCCCCTCCAGCGCTCCCACACCAGCCCCAAGGAGACCCAAAGCTGACTGAATGACTCCAGCAATTAACTTCCTGAGTCTCTAACCCAGTTCCTTTTAAGGTAAATTTGCTCACGTTAATGGAAAAGGGTATTTTGGTTTTCCATCACCTGCCAAGTCATTTAAAAAATTGTTTTCCCCCTTCTCCCCTCTGCATTCACGACTTAATTGCAACAGCTCTTTGACAGCAGATAGGTTCCAGTGGGCTGCCACTCCAGATGTCAGGAACATGTTAGCAGGAAGGGGCCCTGTAGGATATTTATGGCTTTAATTCCTCGGTAGAGGGCTTTGTTCTGTCATGCGGTGACACACGAATTGCTACTCATTTGATCCTGTATTTCCACATCAGTGACACTTCATGAAGGGCTCCTGGTTCTCTGCTCGGTCTCCAGAGTTACTGGTCCCTCTCCTGCCAGCGCTGGCCTGCACAAACTGGGTGGGTGGAATTGTCAGAGGGGCTGGGCAGCAGCAGCCCCCCTGTGCAGCAGGTCTGCCTCCTGGGCAGCACTGGCTGAGGGTGAGGGAATGGAGAATTCAGAAAAAAAGACCAAAAAGCAACTGAAAAGCAGCAACAGAGGTCATTGAACTCCTCCTCTCCTCTCCTGTCCTCTCCTGTCCTCTCCTGTCCTCTCCTGTCCTCTCCTCTCCTCTCCTCTCCTCTCCTCTCCTCGAGGAGGAGAATCTCCTTTTCTTCTCCTTTGAATGAAAGAAAAAAACATTGTCACAGATTACACAAATAATATTTATGTAATGGATATTTCCCATATTGTCATATCTGGTTTTGTCTGCAGTGAAATTTCTAACTTTATCCAGAAGTACAATTGCAATTCTCATGTNCTCCTCCCCATCCCTTTATCCCCAAAGCTGAGGCATTTCCATCCCTCCCCTTTTCCCAGGGTCTCCAAGGCTTTCCCAGAGCTTTCCCTCCTCTCATCCCACCCCACCCCTGGGTCCCCCTCATTCCACAGCCAGGAATTCTCCAGTCCAGGTTCCACAGCCCTGCAGGAGCCAAACCCTCCCCCTGGAGCTGCACCTGCAGCTCTGCAGGAGCTGCACAGGAGATGCAGGGCCCTGAGCAGGCCATAAACAGATGCAGGAGGAAGCCCCAGCTCCATCCTGCCGGGATATTGGCAGCCTGATCCCAGACACATTAAACAATCCCTGCTCACAGCAGCGCTCTCCATCATCTCCCTCAGCTCCAGCCAGGGATGAGCCACTCCATAAAACAGGGCAGGCTTGAGGGAGGGCGTTCCAGGGAAGCTGGGGCTGTGGGGATTGCAAAACTCTCAAATTTAGGCTGAAATCCTGCTCCAGAACACTCTAAACCCCTCAAAATTGGGGGCAAAGCCATTAAAGATCCTCAGAACCCCCAAATTTGGGGGGAAATCTTCCCAAAATAACACCCAAACCCCAAAATTTGGGAGTAAAATCTCCCCAAAACCACCCCAAAACCCCCAAATTTGAGGGCAAAGTCATTAAAGCTCCTCCGAACCCCTAAGTTAGGGGGGAAATCCTCCAAAAATAACACCCCAAACCCCAATTTTGGGGGTAAAATCTCCCCAAACCCACCCCAAAACCCCCAAATTTGAGGGCAAAGCCATTAAAGCTCCTCAGAACCCCCAAATTTGGGGGAAAATCCCCTCAGAATAACACCCCACTGCCCAATTTTGGGAGTAAAATCTCCCCAAAAGCACCTTCAAAACCCTCAAATTTGGAGTCAAAGCCTCAAAACCTCCCCAGAACCCTGAAATTTTGGGGTAAAACATCCCCAAAAAACCCCAAGATCTCCAAATTTGGGACTCTTCAAACCCCTGGGACTCCCAAATTTGAGCCAAACCCCCAAAACCACCCCAGAACCCCCAAAGTGGGATGAAATCTCACCCAAATCACCCCAAATGCCTCAAATTTGGGGTTAACTCCCCCCCAAATCACACCACAACCCCCAAATTCTGTGTGGAAACTCCAAAAACCTCCAAATTTGGAGGGAAAACATCTGAAAAGCACCCCAGAAGCCTCCAAATTTGGGGTTAAAACATCCCAAGAAAACCCCCAGGATTCCAAATTGGGACTCGAATCAAAAATCAGCCTGGAACCCCCAAACTGGAGACCACCCAAACCCCAGAACCCCCAGGAGCACCCTGGGATGGTGGAAGGTGTCCCTGCCCGTGGCAGGGGGTGGAATGACACAAGGTTAAGGTTCCCTGTTGCCCTGGTTTTTCTGAGATTTTTTAAAGCCTTCTACTTGTTCATAGGATGGAGCAATTCTTTAGCTACTGTACAATATTAAGGGTCAGTTTTTCACTTTCTCACACTTTGGAACATAAACAACCTTTTTGTTTTTGTTCACTGTCCTTTGCTTACACATTTCCAGCCTGAAAATAATGTTGGTTGACAGCTGGTCTGGCCAGTGGGGTGAAGGGGTAGCAACCCCAGAAGCCAACCCACAACCAGACCCACAAAATTATAAAATGAAAAGAAATAAACAGGCTGGGGCCCTTTTGCTGGGGAGCAGCTTTTCACTGCAGACCTCTGCCTCTGTGGTGTTGATTTTGTGTTCCGGGCAAGAGTCCCCTCCAACCCAAACCAGTCTGGGATCCTAAGATTTCAATTTGGAAATGGGATAAAAGGAGCAGATTTGCCAAAAAGAGGGGAAAACCACATTAAAAATGCCCCTGAAATACGGGCTCAGCAGAAGTTTCTGGGTTTCCTGACAGAGGTAGGGAGCTCAGCTGCTGCAGGGGAACCTCGTGTTTTGGGGTGAATTTTCCTGCAGCTCTGCTGGAATCCAGCCCCGTGCTGGAGATCCCAAGCTGCTCCCAGCACACCGGGACTGCCTGGGAGCAAACACATCCCTGCCTCGTGCTCCTTGATCAAAATCCACCCTTTAAATTAAGGAGCACCCCAGGAGAAAACAGATGGTGGGAGTTTGTTAAATCCCACCCCTCCCTGCCTGTCCCACCAGGGTGGGACACTGAGGCAAACTGGGCAGGGCAGTGAGCTCCCATCACCTCCCAGCTCTGAACTGCCTGAGAACAGCAGCAGTGAGAAAAAAAAAGAAAAATAATCCCGTGGATTTCTGTTTGCTGCAGTTTATACACAACAAGAACAAGTGCATACAAATACTTTCATTATTTTGTCAATACAATTAGCTGGGGAAGCACCAATCTGAGGCACCACTTCCCTCACCCTCGTTCCTGGAGAAAATTGGCTCTGCTGAACGCCACGGTTTGATTTTCCCCTCTCCAACATGCACATTTGCAGGCAGATTGGGCTCTCCCCCCTTTCCCCAGAAAAGCAATCTTCCTGGAGCATTGAGATTTCTCTGGCTGATGGAGACTCCCTCCTGGGAAGCACACCGGGGGTCCTTCCCTCCATCAGTGCAGCATCCCTGCTATTTGCTTCCACCAGGCAGTTTGCCAGCAGGCAGAGGAAAACGGGGAGGGGAGCGCAGAAAAAAGGCCAGAGAGGATGGGGGATGACAGCACAAGGCAGCGGCGCTCTAGGGCTCCTTGTAGCACATCAAAAACCCTCCAGCTGCACCGTAAAAGCCAGGAAGGAGCAGTAAAGTCACTCTGCCATCGAGGAATAAAGCCCCTGTGCCATCACGAATTTGCAAGGACCAAAGGCTCTGTGCCAAGTGAGGAGTGCAGCCGCTCTGCTGTCACAACAGGCTCGGTGCTCTCTGACACACTGACTGTCACAGCCCCCATCACAGCGGGGCTGTGGCTGCAGGGCAGGGAGAGCTCTCTTGCTCCCCCAGGGGCAGCGCCCTCAGAGCTCCGGGGTATTGCAGAAACCTGGGGAGAACAGCTGGAAGGGCACCCACCCTCCCTGCAGGGGAGAAGTGGTGATGGCAAAGCTGTGTCGCTTCCAAAGGGGTTTGCAAAGAGCCCCAGGCCCTGACCTGGTACAGGGAGCTTTTGGGCTCTCACGGGGATTTCTCATGCCAGGGAGGTGTTATAAACACTGATGTTATAACAGCACTGATGTGATAACTGCACTGCTGTGATGTGATAACTGCATTGCTGTGATAACTGCACTGCTGTGATAACTGCACTGATGTTATAACTGCGTTGCTGTGATAACTGCATTGCTGTGATGTTAGAACTGCATTGCTGTGATGATATCACTGCACTGCTGTGATGTTATCACTGCACTGCTGTAATGTAACTGCATTGCTGTGATGTTAGAACTGCATTGCTGTGATGTTAGAACTGCATTGCTGTGATGTTATCACTGCATTGCTGTGACGTTATCACTGCACTGCTGTAATGTAACTGCATTGCTGTGATGTTATCACTGCATCACTGTGATGTGATGTCATAACTGCATTGCTGTGATGTTATAACAGCATTGCTGTGGTGTTATCACTGCACTGCTGTGATGTTATCACCGCATTGCTATGATGTTATAACTGCATTGCTGTGATGTTATCACTGCACTGCTGTGATGTTATAACTGCATTGCTGTGATAACTGCATTGCTGTGGTGTTATCACTGCATTGCTGTGATGTTATCACTGCGTTGCTGTGATGTTATAACAGCATTGCTGTGATGTTATCACTGCATTGCTGTGATGTTATCACTGCATTGCTGATCAGTCCATGCGGAAGTGGCACCAGGACAGGACAGGGGGAATGGCTTTAGGCTGAAGAAGGGAGATTTGAATTGGATACCTGGAATAAATCCCTCCCTCTGAAGGTGCTGAGGCCCTGGCACAGGTGCCCAGAGCAGCCCCTGGATCCCTGGCAGTGCCCAAGGCCAGGCTGGGTGGGCTTGGAGCAGCCTGGGACAGTGGGAGGTGTCCTTAGCAGGGATGAAATGAGCTTTAAGGTTCCTTCCAACCCAAACCATTCTGGGATTCCACAACAGCACAGCAGTCCCATTGCTCCTCCCAGTACAAACTGGCCCCACACCCCCCATTCTCCACCAGACCCCCTTCCTGAGGAGGAGGGAGCTCCCTGAGCTCCTTTTCCCAGTCTTGTCCCATCCACACCAACAGTCATGCAGCCATTCCTCTTGCACAGGACATAGAAGAGCCATTCGGGCTTGGGCTATTAATTAAAACCCAGTAATGTTAATTTTACTGTCAACTTGGAAGATCCTTACTGCATTTTATTAGGTAATTGCCATTTGTAAGGGGTTTCAGTTGATGTCTTTATTAGACAATGCAATCCAGGGTAGTTATGATAATAGGTGAAATCATATCCTGTAAATGTTCAGCCATCTCCAGACGTTGCTCCAGCCTTTTCCTCAGAGCTGAATGAGGAATTGCTTTGCCCTCAGAGACCCTGATCCCAGGGCAGACATGACCCAAACCAGACAAATCCTGTAAAAATGATACATTTCTGCCATGTGTCTAAATGGGGAGAAAGGGAAAACCACAGGGCAGGCAGGACCAGCCTCTGATCACCCCAAAATGTCACATTCCCACCACCTTTCTGTGTTCTCTTCTGATCTGTTCTCCAGCAGGGAAAAACCAGGCACCTGCCCTGCTGAGTCATTTCAAATCTAAGCTATAAAGCCAATGCATTTTGACTTTTTAGAAGCTTTTTGCTCATTTGGTGTCAGTTTGCATCTCCTAGGTTTCATATGCAGGCATAACTCATTTCCCAGCAGATCTTGTACACCTTCCCCTTAGCAGGGACTCCTGGAACAGATTCTCCCTGGCACACCCAGCACCTTTCAGCCACGCCTTGGGCATCCATAACATCCAAGAAAAATGTTGGTTTTCCCACCCTTTTCTTGGGAAGAGGCACGTGGGAATGATGCCTCCTTTTCCTGGAACAGCAGGGAGAAGGGGTGAGAGGTTCCAGCTCCCCAGGCCCACCCTGAGGGCTGAGGGCAGTGCAAGATGTTCCCATCACACACAGAGTCTCACGACCCACGACGTGAATCCCAGGATATCAACTTTCCTTTCTTTGGGAATGGGAGGTGAATAACTCCAGCTTCAAGCCCAGGAATGACAACACAGAGGTGGTTTGAGAAGAGGCCTGGGAGTCCCCAGAGCTCAGAGATGCCCACAGGGTTTGGCTCCGTCAGTGCTGGGAAGGAGCAGGGGAGGTTGTGCCCGTGTGGGTGGGATGGAGCTCCCCCAAAATGAGAGATCCCAGAGGCTCCTGCTTGAAGCTTTGCTTCCCCACATGCCACCAGTCTCTGTCCTCAGCCCTTTGTCCTCTTCCTCACATCCCTGCCCACGAAAACTGCCTTTGCCATCTGATCTCTGCACGCCAGCTTCCCTCCACACCCTCTTGTCCACCCTTTTCTTTCCCCATTTCTTTGTTCCCTCACCTGCTCTCCCTTCACACAGATTAAAGCTGAGGATTTTTTTCCCCTCTCTTTGGCAGGCTGGAATTGCTGGCCAGCATTTCTTGGGAGGAAAAAGCCCATGGCAGCTGCAGGTACAGACATTGGAAATTCCCTTTGCATGTGTGGAGAGGGGAAATGGTGGATTCAGGAATGGGGGGATCAGCATTGCCCCAACCTCGGGACAAAAACGAGGCAGTGAAAGAGCCTGAGAGGAATTGTTCTGCATTTAAATGAGGGAACTGGAATTCCCAGCTGGAAGGCAGGAGAAGGAGATTTAGTGGTGAAGGTGAAGGTGAAGGGGCTGGGGGATGCTGAGCCCAGCCTTGGAGTGCCAGACACGCCCAGCCAAGGGACCTCACCTGCCTGGGACAGGGAGGAGAGGGCAGTGGGGCCGGGGAGCAGGAAAGAAGGGATTCCAGGGAGGAGAGCAGGAATTCCAGGGAACAGGGGAGCAGAAATTCCAGGGAACGGGGGAGCAGGGATTCCAGGGAACGGGGGAGCAGGGATTCCAGGGAACGGGGGAGCAGGGATTCCAGGGATCAGGGATTCCAGGGAGAAGGAGAGAAGGGATTCCAGAGAACAGGAGAGCAGGAATTCCAGGGAGCAGGGGAGCAGGTATTTCAGGGAGCAGGAAAACAGAATTTCCAGGGAACAGGAAAGCAGAGATTCCAAGGAACCAGAGAGAAGGGATTTCAGGGAGCAGGGGAGCAGGGATTCTAGGGAACAAGGGAGAAAGGATAACAGGGACCAGGAATTCCAGGGAACAGGGGAGCAGGGACTCCAGGGAGAAGGAGAGAAGGAATTCCAGGGAACAGGAAAACAGAGATTCCCAGGAAACAGGGACTCCAGGGAGAAGGAGAGAAGGGATTCCAGGGAACAGGGGAGCAGGAATTCCAGGGAATAGGGGAGCAGGGATTCCAGGGAGTAGGGATTCCAGGGATTCCAGGGAGGAGGAGAGCAGGAATTCCAGAGAACAGGGACTCCAGAGAGAAGGAATTCCAGGGAACAGGAAAGCAGGGATTCCAGGGAGGAGGAAAACAGGGATTCCAGGGAGCAGTGACTCCAGGGAGAAGGAGAGAAGAGATTCCAGGGAGCAGAAATTCCAGGGATTCCAGGGATTCCAGGGAGCAGGCGAGCAGGGATGCCGAGGAGCAGAAGTGCCCATGCTCACCAGGCAGCGATGACTAAGTTTAAAAAGCAAACTCAAATTAACCCAGGAGTGTTTGAAACCCGGGAAATTACAGGTTCCCTGCGCTAACGAGGACCCAGGGCTCCTGTTTCCCATCAGGCTCCTCACAGCTTGCGGCAGACTCGACCCCGACTGATAAATTTACAGAGAAGGAGAAAATAAACGCTGGAAATAAGAGGATTCACCTTCTTAGGAGTTTAAAGCCCATTACCAAAATAGGTGCACGGTGTTGCCATTATGAATGTCATTCCAAACACCTCCTGATTTCCCCCTTTCCACCTCCTCCACTTTCACACCGAATTGTTCAAACTATTAGGGAACAAAAGGAAGCTGCCTTTTAAATCTCATTCACTCGGGCTCCTTGCCTGATAGATGGCTTCCCCTCTGAAGCTCTGTTTCACATAAAAGCATCTCAGCACGGCGCTGTAAATCTGGTCTGCACCAGCTTTTATGGGAGGCTGGGCTGGGTCCACGACTAAATTACCATTTATTTATTTGCTTGCTTGCGATATTTTTATAAAACGCTGCTGCTGCTCAGCCTGGAGGGGTGGCATCCCTAAATGAGCGCTGCAAAGGGGCTGGATGGAGCACGGGTGCCACCTCTGCCAGGAGGAGGCTGAGCTGAGCTGATCCACCAGCAGGATCCTTCCTCCCCAAGCCATGAGGATGAGGAGGGTGCAGCTGATTTGCAGCCAAGAACTCCAGCCCTGCAGCTCCAGAGGGCCCATCCAGTGCTCTGCCTGCTCTGTGCCCCCACCCTCTCTGAATAATTACACATTAAATAATTATCACCACTCTCGGAATGAGTACGAGTTCAGTAATTACCTCCAAGGTAGGGAAACTGAGGCACGGAGTTTCACTCACCAAAAACCTTCTGGTAAGGGAGGAGTAGCTCTGCCCTTATCTCTACCCCATCCCTTTGAGGTTCACATCCAGTGCAAGAAGAGGGGAATCAGGTTGGGGATTTTGCCAAGTGTTTTCCTTCCCTTTCAAGCTTTTATCCTTTCCATTTGTTGGAAAAAACAAAAGCAACGTTTCAAACAAAAGGTCAGTTGGACCAAAGACTGCTTCCATTAATAATGGAAGGGGTTTTATTCATTTTTGGATCAATTTTTCCCAGACAAACCAAGAGAAACAGCCAAATGTTTGAGATTTCCCTGTGAAATTCCTCACCTGATTCCTGTCTCCATCCATCGGTTGACACTGCCCCATCCCACAGGAGGAGTGGGGATATCCCAAACCCACTGTGAACCCCCAGGATCAAACACAGCCCCTCCTTCTGCCCAATTCCACCATTTACAGATCCCTGCACCACAGCAAAGATCCCAGTGAGGAGCTAAGCCCTGCATGCCCCAGGAAAAGCCTTCCCTCACCCCCTCACCCTGTCTCACCCAGCTTCTCTCCACAAAAACCCTCCCTGTGCTCACAGTCAGTTTTACAGCCCCCTTCCTCTAATAATCAATATTGATTTTGCTGCCTGTGCTATTATCCCAGTTTAAAGATTTATTTCCTGGCTCTGCAGCCTGTGGTTTCCAGCAGCAGCCCTCGATTCCCTGCTCCTGGGGATCATTCCTGTGCCCCACTGACTCATTCCAGATTGGAAAATCACCACCAGCTTTTGGGCAGAGGCGCTGGGGTTACAGCCAGGCCACACCAGGGGACACCAGGGCACCAGCTCGTGGCAAGCCCTTGCTCCTCTCCCACTTTATTTCCATCAGCTCCTGCTTTTCAGGCTTTTCCTGCTGTCCTGGTGCCCGCTGACCCCGTGGCACCAGGGTCTGCCAGCCCCACACCCAATTAGCAGAGCAGACCATGTGAAACACGCACTTGGCGTTGACACGATTTAACATTAATAACCGGGTTTCAAATATTTATTACAATGGCTGTTTTTAATAAATATTTCATGAGCACCAATTTTTTCCCTTTTATTTTTTTTCCTGTTTCCACCTCTCTCCCCATCCATTGCCAGCTTTGTGGGCTTAATTTGCCTTAATGAGAATAAAAATCACTCTGATAAATTGCTCCTTTGCAAACGCACGCGGCATGAGAGCAAAGCTTGGCTGAAATATTTGTTGTGGGGAACTGAGTGCTGAAAACAGATCTGGGAGTGAGGAGCTCCCAGGATGGGGCTTGGAGCACCCTGGGCTCGTGGAAGGGGTGGAAGGAATTTAAGGTCTCTTCCAAACCATTCTGGGATGATGCTGGTTTTTTGGGGGGACCATAAAAGGTCCCAGACTGTTGCCATGAGGTTTTTCCTGGCTTAGCTGAGCATTTCATATTAAGGAGAAGTTTCTACCTTCTCACACTCCTTTAATGCAAACCCCAGCTCTGTTCCACAAACACAGCCATTGTTTTACATTCCATGCTGGGACAAACAAGACTGTGTGACATCCCCTTGACCAATGTGGTGGGGAGGTGGGAACTCCATCCTCCAATCCACAGGCTTCATAGCAAATCTATAAAAGTGCAGTTTTGTAAATAAAGTTGTCTTCCTGCCCTGCATGCTCGGTGAACCCAGACCTGTGCCCCAAGTCTCATTTCCCTGGAAGGCCCACACGGTGATACCAGCCACGAGTTGGAGCCAAGACGCAGCTCCACTGGATAATAAACCAAAGAAGATACGGTGTCTCCCACTTTTATCACGTTTTGATGGAATATCCCTGATTTTCCTTGCAGGAGGAGCTCCTGCATGTTCAGAAGATAAGGTGTCTCCCACTTTTATCACGTTTTGATGGAATATTCCTGATTTTCCTTGCAGGAGGAGCTCCTGCATGTTCATGCCCCGATCCCAGGGAAGCCCTGAGTTAACACAGCCAGGCTCAGCATTAAGAGCTATTGAACTAAAAGCTTTCTTGAGCACATAGAGCTAAAGCTGAGGCTTTTCCCAGAACCAACCCGAGCAGGAATCCCTTCCCCACAGGCACCAGGCTGGGAGGATGCTCAGCATCACCCCCAGCCCGGGGCTGTGCCCAGCCCACCATCCCCTCCTCTGGGAGGCTCTCAGTGCCCCTCTCTTCCTCCCAAATGCAGCAGGGGTTTATTTTAGGAACTTGCTGGCTGGGCCAGCTCAGCAAACACTCCCTGGGTTTCTCCCTGCTCCGGTATTGCAGGCGTGGGAGACAATTAGAGCTGTCTAATCAGCAGTGCCAGGGGCAGGGCTTTCATCTGAGGGCTCTCAGGGGGGGTTATTACCATTTGAAACTCAGCTCTGCTCAGCCACAGCTCTCTGCCCCCTCCTGCAGCCCCAAACCACGAGGAAATCCAGGCGGGATGTGCAGGCAGAGCCACAAAAGGTGCTTAAGAAGCAGAGTTTCACTTTGTCTTTTGCTGCCGTTTCACTTCTTTTGATGTTTCGTTTTCCTTCCCTCCTCGGCTTTATTTATTCTTTTATATTTATTTTATAAGGCAGATTTTTTGGTGCATATTACAACCCTCCAGCTTTCTCTCCATTCCTCTCTTTAGGATGTTGGGAAAAGCATCCCTGGTGCAAAAAGTGGAGAGAAAAACTCCATCCTACAGCCAAGAACTCATAGCAGAGGCAATGTGGAAAAAATCCAAGCAAAGCCAGATTGGAGAGGGCCTGGAGCAAGCTGGTCTAGTGAAAGGTGTCCCTGTCTCAACTGCAGCACCTATTTCCAGCAAGAACAGCAACTTTATTATCCAAACTGAATTGTGTGGCATCAAAAATAAATATATCAAGCTTTCTCCAAGAAATCCTCATCTCAGCAAGCCCAGAAGGAGACAATATTTATTTATACCAACTGAAAAATATATATACTGGAACCATCTCAGGAAACCTCCCCTCTTTGGGAGCTCATTCCAATAATCCTGAAGTTTTGAGTGGAATGGAACAAAAAGCAGTATATTGAAGAAAGCCCTCTCCAATGGGTCAGAGGTGCAAAGCACAAAGGGATTTTTGCCACACTAAACACAAATAATCCCCAAAAAAACAAGGTAATGGGCATTTGGGATCATAAATATGAATAGTTGAAGCAGAAGCTGAATATATTGGTTTTAATGAGAATTATCTACAAAAAGGTATTTTTTTACCCCTTCAGCAATTCAGTATTTTAATGCCTTGAACTTTTCCCCCCCAATCTCACTTTTACCAGGTGTGCAGAAAGTTACCAAAAACATCAATTGGGAAATGTCAGAATGAAAAATCTCAGCATTCCACTTCAAAGCAAAGTGTTCTGCTTCAAAATGTCGGTGGTTTATAATTCAATAAGCCGATTTGAAGCATCTTATCTGGCAGGCCTCTGTCAAAAATGGGAAAATCGACTTTTTCCTCCAAGAGTTTTGGTAAAACCCTATATTTCTTAGGCCCATTTTCAGTCACATTCAATCACCTTTTGTTTTCATGTTATCTCTGCTGAGGCTCCTTATAGAAAATCTTTTCCTGCTTAGGAAACAGGAGCTTGTCTCCAGTGAAACCCTACAATGCTCTGACCTAAAACACTAATAAACAAGATTCCTGGAAAAACACACCCACTGCAGGAATATCATTTATTGTTTAGGCAGGTGATGCTGTGCAGGAAATATCAGCTACATTATTTAGGGTAAAGTTTATGTGTTGTGTTCATTGTTCAGCAGAATAATTCAATTCTTGACCACCCCTGAGGCGCTGGGGGATTAAAGACAACCAGTAAAACCAGTTTCATGGTTTCTAACAACACCACACCACTTCCCATTGGAAAAAAATAAATCCCTTAGAGACACAAACTTGCAGCAGGAATTAATGTCAGGAATGATAATTGGGAAACTCAGTCCCTTCACGGAGGGAAAATCTGTTTAAAAAGCCTTTACAAAGCCCAGCTTGAAATCCAGCAGCCAAAATCTTCCCTGGACAGGATAAAATGCACAAAAAATCCAGGAATGACAGCAGCATCCCTGTGGGCAGCAGCATCCCCGTTGCAGGGGATCTCTCTGCACATTTTAATGCAGAGCAAAGTGACCCAAATGGATATTTGTTGCAGCTGCAGAGCATGATTCCATTTTTTTCCCCCTCCCAGCAGATAATCACCTTCCCAGGGTATTTTCTGCATATGCACACGTGCAGGGACACGAGGAAAATCGGTGCTCTATTTTATAAGCTCATCGAGATTCTAATCTTACAGCAAATAAGGCATGGCATCTAGATGGAGGGTATTACAGGAAAATCAATATTGATTATTAGGAGCAAAGATGCGGGATGGAGCTGACAGTTAAAAATCCTTTCAAGATCCTGGGAGAAAAATGACAGCTCCACACAACAAATACAGCAGGGCTGATTCAACAGCTTCATCACCCTGGGATCAATGGGGCTGTGGGCAAACCCTGGGCAGCTCAGGAGCCTCAGGAGCCAGGACAAAGGTGATTATTTTACACAGGGGAGCACCATAGAATCATTAAAGTCTGTAAAATCGGGTCGAATTGTTCCCCCAGCACTGCCAAGCCCACCACCAAACTGTGTCCCCAAGTGCCACATCCGTGTGGCTTTTAAATCCCACCAGGAATGGGGACTCCACCGCTGCCTGGGCAGCCTTTTCCAGGGTTCACCAACCCTTTCCGTGAAGGAATTTTCCCAACAGCCAAGCCAAACCTCCCCTGGTGCCACTTGGGGCCATTTCCTTCCATCCTGTCACTGTTCCCTGGGAGCACAGCCTGACCCCCTGACTGCAGCTCCTGCAGGGAGAGGGGGGAGATCCCCTCGGAGCCAGGCTGAGCCCCCCAGCTCCCCCAGCCACTCCTCAGCAAACTGGAACTCCACAGGGAAGAGGGAGGTTTGGGATTTGGGAGGACCTGCCTGCACAGACAGGGCTGTGGGAGCTGCAGGAAGGAGCAGGGGGAGAAGGATCGGGCAGGGCAGGTTCAGGAGGAGTCACTGGTGCTCCCCTGCAGGGCCAGCTGAGGCTCCTTCCATATAAAACACACCCGTGCAGGGAAACCCAGGGACTTCCTCTAGCCAGGTTTGAGTTTGACCATTTAGATCCTACATCCTAGATTCTACACAGATTTACAATCTGTGATAAACTAAATACTGCTTATTTTGAATTCCCTTGGCTTGTGATTCGTCATACACTGTGGGCATTCACTGCCATGGCAGGGATCAGAGGCAGTGTCCTCCTGGGCTCTGTGTGAGGCTCTGACCCCCCTGTACAGACCCCAGACCCCCTGTCCGGGAAGAAAAGGAGTTTCCCTGCCTATTGCAGGGAGGCTTTTCCTGCCCTTACAACCATTTGTTTTCCACTCCGGCCGTGGGACAATCCAGCCTGGCCTTGGGCACTGCCAGGGATCCAGGGGCAGCCACAGCTGCTCTGGGCACCCTGTGCCAGGGCCTGCCCACCCTCACAGGGAACAATTCCTGCCCAATCTCCCATCCAGCCCTGCCCTCTGGCACTGGGAGCCATTCCCTGTGTCCTGTCCCTCCAGCCCTTGTCCCCAGTCCCTCTCCAGCTCTCCTGGAGCCCCTTCAGGCCCTGGCTGCCCTCTCCTCTCCAGCCCCACCCTGCAGCAAGGCTCCTCCTCAGCCCAGTTTGCTGTGCCACCCTGTCACTGCGAGTCCTCCCAGAAAATGAGACTGGGACACAGGTCTGGGCTCACAGAGCATGCAGGGCAGGAAGACAACTTTATTTACAAAACTCCCCTTTTATACATTTCCCATGAGGCCTGTGGATTGGAGGATGGAGTTCCCACCTCCCCACCACATTGGTCAAGGGGGCTGTCACACAGTCTTGTTTGTCCCAGCATGGAATGTAAAACAATGGCTGTGTTTGTGGAACAGAGCTGGTGTTTGCATTAAAGGAGTGTGAGGAGGTACAGACTTCTAAATATGAAACGCTCAGGCAGCCAGGAAAAACCTCATGGCAACCCCACCCTCTCCTGGCAGGGCTGTGGGGTCACTCAGCCCCACAGAGCCCCAGAGCTGCCCACGAGGCTCCTCAGGGCTCTGGTGCCAGTAGAACCAGCAGGAATGAGCCCCACCTTGAGCAAATCAAGACCTTCAGTGCTTTTGATCATACATCACGTCCCAGTGGGAAGCCCCAGGGGCTGCCAAATTCCCAAAGTCTTTGTGAGAACAGGTTCCCTATGGAAGATGTTATTTTTAATCAATAAAGGAACAAATCAGGGAATTTGGGTTTTTTCTGCCTCTCAGAATTCTGCAGCAGGGACTCACCTTGCTCAGAGCCTGCAGGAACAAGGACCTGCCTGCTCAGAACAGTTGATCCCAGCTGATCCATCACCACCTTGATCCTGACTCCCACAATTACACTGAGGGGAAAGCAGCAGCTGAGGTGGGAAAACAAAGGGCTCCAAGGCAAGAGGTGCCCAGGCGCTGAGCTGATGAGGCTCCTCAGTTCAGCACTAATTGGGATGGATGTTTAAAATAAAATAATGCTGCCTAATCACCTTGAGATCCTCCCAGGCACAGCCACGGCATCCTCTGGGAGACTGATACCTTAAATGTCACCTTAAAGGAAGCAGCACCAGGATCATCCTCTGCCTGGAGAATATTTGGGCTTTTTAGCTGATTATTTAAAGGCAGAAAACACAAAGCTTTCCCTGCAGACGCCCAGCTTGCTGCAGCAGCTGGTTTCTTTGGGATAGCTGGGACAAAGCCCTGCTCCCTAAGGCTGCAGCTTCCCTTGGCATCCCCAGCATTTCCTGGCTGGGATAAAGGGGAAGGGGCACTGCAGGCACACTGAGGGACACTGCACATACCACAGACATCCTGCCCAGCCCTTCCCTGATGTCCACCCCGGCCCAGAGAGCCCCTCAGGGCTGCTCCTCCCTGAGGTTCTCCTCGGGGTTTGGTTGCTGTTCCCTGAGGTGTGTGGGGTTTTTGAGCTCTTCTTGCTCGAAAGGTCCCACGCCAGAGCCAGAGAAGACAAACTGAGTCCCCAGTCCGTGTTTCTAAGGTTGTTCATTCTTTCGTTATTTCTCAGTTCTTGTCCAGCTCTGCAGGGCGTCCCCAGCAGAGCAGGACACGCGGGGACTGGGCAGATCAGAGGGTCCAGGGCTTTGTGTACTGTCCTGGTCCAACCACCATCCACAATGAACTTTTTATTTGCAAAACCTTACCACTACTTACTACCTATGTTAACATTTCTACTGTAAATGTAGATTTACATTTACTGGATCATTTCTACTCTAAACCAGTCCTTGTGATCCAACTCAGCAAAAGATGGGGGACGAGAGCAAGAACAAGGCGCACAGGGGCCACTCCCCAATTCCTCCAGCTTGTCCCTTCAGCCCCAGATACTAAAAATCCCAGATTCTACATTTACATTCTATGATAAACTAAATACTGCTTATTTTGAATTCTCTCAGCTTGTGATTCTTCACACACTGTGGGCATTCACTGCCATGGCAGGGATCAGAGGCAGTGTCCTCCTGGGCTCTGTGTGAGGCTCTGACCCCCCTGTACAGATCCCAGACATCCCTGTCCAGTCTCTAAACCCTTCAGGGTGGCCACAGGGATGTCCTGGACTCGAACAAGAGCCAACCCTCAGAGGAGGACCTGCCCTCTTGTCTTGGGGCAAAGACTGCAGCAGCTGGAGATGCTGTGGTGCTGGAGATGAGGCCCAAAGGACAGCCAGGGCGAGCAGGGACCCCCACTATCACTGTGAGCTTCACTCGATAAGGACACTCGGAGACAGCAGATCTGGTTTAGAGCAGCAGGGCAGGAGACCAGAAGACTTCTGCCCTTTGTTTATTATATCTATAATATACTTGTAGTAAGGTGACCATGGATTGGAGAGTGGTATTTCCACCTCTCAACCACATTGGTCCAGGAGACTGTCACACAGTCTTGTTTGTCCCAGCATGGAATGTGAAAAGAAATTCTATGTTTACAGAATATAGCTGATGTTTACATGAAAAGAGCGTGAGAAGGTGCAAACCTTCTGCTTAATATGAAACGCTCAGCCAGCTAGGAAAACTCATAACGCCCTGCAAGGGATAACATCACTGCCCAGGGACACCTGGCTCACCCCTGACCCCACACCATGATCCCAAACACCCTCCCAGCCTCAGCACATGAATTCCACACCCCTGATGCCCCCCAGCAGCCAGAATTCCCATCCCAGCTCCATCTGAATCTTCACCTCGCCCCAAGGAAACCTTGCAAACCTCACCTGCACACCCCATCCCTGGCACCCCCCTGCCCTGGCCCTGCCTGTCACACGCTGCCCTGCTCAGAGCAGCTCTGGGATGAAGTTGCAGCCAACTTTTCCCGAGTTGAGGCGGATCCAGCTGCCCCCGGAGCCACCAGCTCCATCCACCCGCGGCTGCCGGCTCAGTGGGCGTGAAGGGGCCGCGAGGAATACAAATGGACTCTCTCACTTAGCAGCAGGCAGGTAATTTCTTTTGTCCCCGCTGATGCATTATTGATTGTGATGAATGTCAGAGCAGGAGCCTGTTCCAAAAGCCATTAAACAATAATTTCATCTCCGGAGGGTAATTGATTGTCAGAGGGAGCAGCTTTGCCAGTCGCAAGGTGGTGGTGACGGGGGATGTTTGTATTTGGGTGGGGACGGAGGGAGTCTTGGGCAAACTGCATGATTTATTAATCAAACATGGAAAAAAGAGTTGGGAGAGGGAGTGCTCTGGAAAGAAGGAGACAACTTCTTCCGAGCTGCTGGGCAAGGCTGAGAGCCAGCCTGACCCCATCACGCTCT
This sequence comes from Cisticola juncidis, assembly GCA_013400215.1. NCBI lineage: Eukaryota > Metazoa > Chordata > Aves > Passeriformes > Cisticolidae > Cisticola > Cisticola juncidis. The sequence continues at coordinate 983,708 of VXBR01005249.1, forward strand.
GGAGAACATCCCTGGTGGCTTTGCTGGGGCTGCCTGGCTCCAGTGACACATCCCGATGCTGGCCTGTCACCTCCCCGCTATTCCAGCCCCTGACCCGCACATTAAAGTGCTCTTCTGACACCCTCAGCTCCTTCCCTGCCTCTCCATTAATGCACGGGGTGCTGAACAGCCTGTGCCTCAGCCCTGCCCCTCCCACACTCCTCCAGCACGGCCCTGGCACTGATTTCAGAGGGAATCTGAGGATACATCACACCCCCATGGAGGGAGGAAGCAGGAGGAAGGGTCTGGATTTGGGGACTGGGACTGGAGTTGCAGGGTGTGGTGTTGAGCTGGGAAAGACCCTCCCACCCCAGAGGAGAAGGACAAGGCCCAGTGGCCCCAGAATTAATCCTCACTGGTTTAGCAGTCACTGCCAGCATTGAGACACAGCCCTAGAAAGGGGCATGGGGACAGTCCCCAGCCATGCCCAGCCTTCAGGAGGACACCATGCATCGCCCCTGTCTGTCTGTCTGTCTGTCTGTCTGTCCACCACTGGAGAGGGGCAGGGGTGGACTGGCATCCTCACCACATTTCCAGCCACAGGAGAGACAAATCCCTCTGTCAGGAGAGGAGAGGGAGTTTATCCGTCTCCTCTGCAGCACATGAGAGGTGGATTTATCACGGATTTCCCTTTCTCCCATGCTTTATTTAGTAGTTCATTATCTTGTCAGCTGGAACCAGCCAGCTCCCACAGCACACTCTATCACTCCCAACTCCCTGCAGGAGCCACTCCAGGTAAAATGCCCACCTGGACCAGCTGAAGGCCACATCTGATCTGGGAGAGGACAGTTCCAAAGGTGGGGAATAGGTTGGAGCACAGAATGAGAAAGGAATCCCTGTCCTTTGGGTGTGAGGACACAGAACTGTGTAAGCACCTCATCATTGAACACTCTCTCTCTCTCAGGCTAGTTAAAAATAAAACCAAAACTATAAAAGATCAAAACCACAAGCAAGCTGAAAATTAAAGTCCTTCCAACATCATTGGGCAATGCCCTCTGCCTTCATATCAATCACAAAGCCTGAAAATATCTCTAATAAAAAAGGAGATTCTGTCCCCACCACAAAACTCTCAAAGGAGCAAGAAATAGCAATGAAATGTCCTTTGTAGGGAAGAAGGAGCAATGCAGCCTTCCACGGCCTTTCCATGAGCTGAGCTGGTGCAATACACAATTTTCCAGGCATATTTGCAGTTATCTCCACAGGGGTGGTTGTGATCAGTATCCACAAGTAGGTGCCAGCCCAACAACAGAATCCCAGGGTGGTTTGGGCTGGAAAGGACCTTAAAGCTCATCTGATCCCACTTCCACCATCCCAGGGTGCTCCAAGCCCTGTCCAGCCTGGCCTTGGATGCTTCCAGGGATGGGGCAGCCACAGCTTCTCTGGGCACCCTGAGAGGGCTGGACCTCCCCTCTCAGGGAAGAACAATTTGCATATTTAAACCCCTCCCACTGCCATAATCATCCTCCACCTCCAGGCTACCAGAGGAGAAAGGAGCTGTGTCATCTTACAAAGGACACAGACGCTTCCTTGACTTTCAGGGCCAGACCTTGAAGAAGTTCAGTACAAATCTTCTGTGTTTATTTGTTTCCATTTGTTTTCTCCATTGCGTTTTTCCCCGCGATCAATACCATTATTTGAATAAAAATGCACTGTGTGCAGGAGCAAATGCCACACAGAGAATACCAATTGAAGAGGCTGCCTTGAAGTGGAGCCATCAGGAAGGAAGGAAATTCTCCCAGGGAGCAGGAGGCCACCGAGCCCTGATACCGGAGCCGCGCTCCTCCCGGAGCTCCGGAGGGAACAAAGGAGAAGGGAAAGCAAAGAACCAAACCCCAGCTTCAAAAGCCTCCCTGTTTCAAAGCATGGCAGGAACACCAACTGCCTGGTCTGCCCGGCACCCCTTTGTGGCAGTGCTGGTGTTCTCTGCTGCAGCAGCAGCCCGGTTCAAACCCATCTGAAGCTTTGAGGGCTCCGTAGTTTGAGGTTTGCAGCCCCTGGTGCCATCCTGCCCTGCCCTGGGAGCTGCTGGGCAATGCCAGGGTGGAAAAGGGGCACTGCAAGGCTGTTTCTTCCTTGAGTTCATTAATTATTTTATAGCACCTTCCCCATACCTAAAGGGGGTCCAAGAGAGCTGGAGAGAAACTTTGGACAAGGGCATGGAGGGACAGGACACAGGGAATGGCTCCCACTGCCACAGGGCAGGGCTGGATGGGAGATTGGGAAGGAATTCTTTCCTGTGGGGGTGGAGATGCCCTGGCACAGGGTGCCCAGAGCAGCTGTGGCTGCCCCTGGATCCCTGGCAGTGCCCAAGGCCAGGCTGGACGGGGTTTGGAGCACCCTGGGACAGTGGAAGCTGTGCCTGCCCATGGCACAGGGTGGGATGAGATGGGCTTGAATGTCTCTCCTGACCCAAACCTTTCTGGGATTAACCTGTGGGAAATCTCATATGGAACCACATCCATCCTCACAGTGAGTCCCTGCAGACAAATCCCGGATGTCCAGGGTGCTGTCCTGCCCTGCAGCACACACGGTCCACCTGAGCAGACACACCAGACCCCAGACCCTCCCTCCTCACCCTCAACACCAGCAGGAAATGCCCAGGCAGGGTTGGAGCCCTGGGCTCCCCTCCCAAGCCCCCTCCAGAGCCATTCCAGCCCCTGCTCATCTTAGGGAGTCACAGCACGGCGGCTTCAGGAGCCGTTTCCAGCTCAGCTTTCGCTGCTGCTCTTAACCCCAGCAACCTCTCCAGCTCTGCCCTGCCAGCACAGAGGAAAACAAGGCACTTGACAGGCTCCCTCCTGCTCCAGAGGAACATTTCCCCAGGAAAGGGAGATCAAGGGAAGCACCAGCTCTCTGTCTAAAGGATGAGGAGATATATTCCAGCTGACATTCAGCACTATCAACATTTTATGAGCTTTGGAATCCAGTTAGCTGGCCAATATTTTACTTAACTCTGGTTTAGATTTAAAAACTTGACCTTCTGCGAGTGTGTCCGTGTCACATTTCACTTGGCTCCATGTGCAAAGCACCAGGTTATTTATCCCCATTTTTTATTGCTGTTATCTGTTCATTTGCACTATTCAAAAATCAATATAAACACGGGGGTCCCCAAACAGGCACTTGGGGCACCCCCACGGCTCTCCAAGGTGCTCATCACACACAGCAAGAGGCAAATCACCCCAAGCAGCTCTTCTCCTGGCCAGGAGGGCTGTAAATCAGGGCACAGAGCAGCCCTGGCCCTGCTCCTGCTCCTCTTGGTGAGGGAAGAGCAAATTGCTTTTTAGCTCAGCCTAGGGGAGCAGTTTGGATGTTCACATACGGTTCAGAGCCTGGAACTGGGAGGAAAAATCACCACTGTGGGGTCATGGGAAAGGGCTGAGGACACGGTGAGGCATCAACTTCAGCTCCAGCAGCAAAAAACCCACAGAGCAAGGAGGGAGATCAGGCAGCAGTGGGACAACCCCCCAAAATATCAGAGCTGGAAGATCAAAAGTGTCAAAGTGGAAGATCACCCCAGGAGCGTGAGCGATGGGTGACAACACCAGTGACACCAACAGAGTCACCTGGCTCCTTTATCTCCTCTTTGCAGAGAGAAACATTGCAATAATTGCAATAATTAACACCCCAACACCTGGCTGGACATGCAGCTTCCCAGAAAATGCTCCTCACTCCACTTTCCTGTCCAGGATCACACCCCAGACCCAGCAGTTCCCTGATCACATCTCAGCACAAGCAGGGAAACAACCCCATCCCCCTCCTCACACCACCTGCCTAAAGTAATACTGGATGAAAGAAATGTGTTTTAATAAAGAAAATTGATTTCGTTTGGTTTATTCATTAACACGTCGATCAGGAATGATTTATGGCCACAATTTGCCAAATTATTTCTCTATTGATCAGCTCGGGGTTGTTTTGTTGTAGGTTCAGTCAATTAGAAGGAGTAGCACTCAGGTGGGTAAATTAATCAGCCTTAAGTAGAGCCCGCCCATGGAGAGGGGCTTGGCAAGCCCTGGTGCCAACACAAAACCTCACTGAGCAGCCCTGCTGAGGTGAGATTTCTGCTCACAAAAGAGCTGGGAAAAGGTGTGCAGCACCTCCTCCTTCCCAAAAACACAGGGTTCACAACTTTGTTCTGCTTCCCATCATAAGCAGAGTGATTCCAGCCTGAAAGGCTTCACATCCAGCCTTTCTGAGCCCAGCTTGTCTCAGCTCAGAATCCCAGAATGGTTTGGGTTGGAAGGGATCTTAAAACTCATCTTGTTCCAAC
>VXBR01005249.1:994547-1015315 GCA_013400215.1 Cisticola juncidis
TTTTAGGGACTCTGATCCATTCAAAGAGCTGCCTTCTCCAGGCCTCCTGTGTCACTGTTGATTGAGTTTGTTCCCTCCTCAGCCCCTGGTTCTGTTGGAGTATCTTGTCTCCTCAGTATTACTGTCGCACTTCCTTTTCATATGCCTGAAATACACACTATTGTGTTCTGACTTTTAGTTTTTGTGCAGGGTTCCCTTTCATGTCTCGTCTTCTGTAAAGTCCTTTTTTCTTGGCAGTCAAGTGTATGAATGTTTGCTGCCAGGAGATTTTGCTTCTATTGTATTCCAGACATATTATAAGGGTTTTTCTTTTTGGTTTGGTTTGTTTTTGGGGTTTTTTTGTTCTATATTTTCTGTGAGGTGTTCCATGGTATTTTTTTTTCCATGCTAGCATGACTTTTTCCATGTGGATGCTGCCTGCCTTGCTCTTGCCCCTGTGCACAAAAATGAGCATGAGAAGGGGTAAGAGGGCAGGAGGCAGAACAGCCCTGCTCAGGAATTATATTTTGGAAAATGGAATTTTCTTTCCCCACATTGCATTGTTGCCAGTATTCCCTTTGCAGAACTGGGACAGGGGACAGCAGAGTGGTCTGTGCCATGTCAGGATGCAACTATGGCCAAAAAAAACCAAAATAAGATTTTGGTCCCAGGGTTCATAAAAGGACTTTTCCACTAATCCTGATCTAAACTGCCACTGGATTTTCTTCTGCTAAAATTCACCTCTTCAGGCAACTTCACTGGCAGATTTCGGTCCTAAGAACAGCAAAGCCCAGATGAGCAAAACAAAAAGGGAAAATGTGTTTTTAGGAGAGCCAAGGGCAGGAGCCTTTGGAAGGCTGCAGCTGCAGAGCAGAGCCCAGGAATCCCCACCTGTCCAAAGTGGGATACTGAGCCCAGTAAAAAGAACCAGTACAAGGAGGTCCCCATCACCCACCAAGAACACAAATTTTGGTCACTCAGCAGTGCTAAAACTTCTCTCCTCACCTCTTTGCCAAGCTGAAGGAGCCTTCTGCAGCTCAGCCTGGCTCCCCAAGCTCTGCTTTCCCCACACCCCTCCAGGGCAAGGAAAAGCCCTGCAACTCCTGAATCAGCCCACACAGCTCCACCAGTACAGCCCAGTCACGCACCAACAGCAACAACCTCAATGCACATCTCAGAGTTTCTGTTCCCTGAGATTCTCCTCGGGGTTGCCGTTCCCAAGGCAATCAGGTTTTCAGTCTTCTCTTTGCCCTGAGTGTTTCACACCAGAGCCAGAGCAGACAGGCTGAGTCCCCAGTGCAGTTTCCAAGGTTGTTTATTCTTCATTATCTCAGTTCTGTCTCAGCTCTGCCAGGCCTCCCTGGCAGGGGCATTATCTCAGTTCTGTCTCAGCTCTGCCAGGCCTCCCTGGCAGGGGCATTATCTCAGTTCTGTCTCAGCTCTGCCAGGCCTCCCTGGCAGGGGCATTATCTCAGTTCTGTCTCAGCTCTGCCAGGCCTCCCTGGCAGGGGCATTATCTCAGTTCTGTCTCAGCTCTGCAGGGCATCCCCAGCAGAGCAGGACTGGGCGGCTCAGAGAGCCCCACACCTCATGTACAGCACCCCTGACCCAACCACCGTCCAAAATGCACTTTTTATTGACAGAATTTTACCAATGCCCACTGCCTATGCTAACATGGCATTTCTACTCTAAACCAATCTCTAAAATCCAACTCAGCAAAAGATGGGGGACGAGAGCAAGAACAAGGAGCACAGGGGCCACTCCCCAATTCCTCCAGCTTGTCCCTTCAGCCCCAGATACTAAAAATCCCAGATTCTACATTTACATTCTATGATAAACTAAATACTGCTTATTTTGAATTCTCTCAGCTTGTGATTCTTCACACACTGTGGGCATTCACTGCCATGGCAGGGATCAGAGGCAGTGTCCTCCTGGGCTCTGTGTGAGGCTCTGACCCCCCTGTACAGACCCCAGACCCCCTGTCCGGTCTGCAAACCCTCCAGGGTGGCCACAGGGATGTCCTGGACTCTGACACACACGAGGTGTTTCTAATCCTCTGGAAGTGGAAACATCAGAAAACCCAGAGTTTATGCAACTTCAAACATCTCTACTGGGGCCCAAAGTGAGAACAGCTTCTGGAGAGATCAGTTCTCCTGTGCCACGCTCATGACCAGGCTTTGTGATCTCTGTCAGCACCCCTCAAACAGCAGCTCCTTTTTCCATCCCTTCTTTGGACCCCTCTCCTCAACTCTTTGACTAATTATGGTTTGTTGGTTGTTATGGCAACCACGGATTTCTCTCGGTGTCCAACTCTCACAATTTGGCTGCAAATTGCGACAGTGGATGAACACAAACAGAGTTTGAAATCCTCCTTTCTGCCAACCTTCCTGGTAAATCCCCCACAGTGCAGGAGCTGCCCCGTTGGTTTGATGGGATTGAGGCTGCTCAGGGAGCCTGCAGAGCCAGGGCAGGGGGGGAATGGGATCATTCCAGATTCCCACCCCAAATGATGAGCAGGACTCATCCCCGAGCTGTAATATTGTAATATATTAAGGTACAACATCACCCTCTGCACCTCACCCCTGCTGGGGCACTTTCCCTCACAGCTGCTAAGGAATAATTTAAGCCAGGCACACACCAGGAGTTAGGGTAAAGCCAATTCCACCCTTTCCAGATGGGATGGATGCTCCAGCAGGACTGCACAGCCAAGCCTGGGATCACTTTTTACAGCTAAGAGCCCAAACCAAGGGCTTCCCTTTCCCCCTTGTCCTGATCCCCTTGTGCACACTCAGATAATGGATTTGCACAGCCCAGGGACATGATTCCATGGAGTGTGAGATTGCTCTGGCTCCAAATCCCTTTTCTCCCTGAATTCCAGTTCTTACAGATTTTCCCCACATTTGTGCCTCTCACAGCTCTCTGGTGCAACAAGTTTGAGTTAATTAATGACTTAATGTGCCTGTGCACAGAGAAAACTCTTCTGTTGTGATTTTGAAGCCTGCAAAACCCCAGTGCCTGAACTTCAGAGCTGCTCATGGCCCACGATGCTGCTGGAGGAATCCAGTGCAGGTACAACCCTGCCCTGCCAAGGAACAGGGTTCTCCTCTCTCTCCTCAAGCACCTCACCCCAAGGACAGATGGATGTCCCTGGGTCCTCCCACAATATTTTAGTGAAAATTCTGCAGTGGACTCCATTTCTGAGCAGTCATGGCTCTCCTTGGCTGGGAGGGATGGTGGATGTGACCTGAGCAGCCCCACCAGAGTGTGGAACCCTCCTCTGGTTCAGCAGTGTCCCCTGCAAGGGGACAGAGCAGGGAAGCAGCTTTCCCTCAGCACAGGGAGTCAGCTCCAAAGCAAGCACTGCACTCTGCTAATTTTCACCCATATCAGCAGTACAGAGTGACCAGATGGGTAAAGTGAGGGGAAAAAAAGGAAAAATCCCGCATTCTGAACTTGTAGAGACAGCAGCACCTTCCTGAGCTGTGATCCAGCTCCCAAGAGCACTGAGGGTTCAAATCAGAGGTTTGGCAAATTAATATGCCCCACACACTGCTGGGTTGTGCAGAGTAAAACATTCCATGCCTTACCCTGCTAATGCAGCCAGAAAAAAATGCAGATCTCATCCACTCATGACCCGGCGTTATCCATCACACGTGTCTGCTCACGTCCAGCTGAACCTCCAACATTCCAGGAAGGATTTTCTGCTCCCTGTCCTCAAGGACCCTGCAGCCAGGGCTTTGTGAGTGATGAATTATTTTGGCTCAGCCATGAACGCTGCAAAGGCTGGAACCACCAAACCGAATCAACTTTGTTCTCACCAAAACAAACATGAGATTGATGGGGATGAAATCCTGTGAGGGTAGAGCAGGCAATTTGGCTTTCAGGTATGTGATGCAGTGCAAAAATAACCCCAAAAATGGATCCCCTAACTTGGACCATGGCTCACATCTCATTTTCCTCCTAAAATAGAGCAAGGATGTCCCCAAGGGCTGGTGGGTTCTGGCACAGCTGCCCAGGGAAGTGGGGAGTCCCTGTTCCTGGAGGGATTTAAAAGCCATGGGGATGTGGCACCTGGATTAGTGGTGGCCTTGGCAGAACTGGATTAGTGGTTCTACTCAGCATCTTAAACCAAACAAAAGAATTCCGTGATTCTTCCCCCTCTCTGGTGGGTAGAACTCGTTTTTCTTAGGAGCATTTTTAAAGTATCCCATGGAAAACGGGAAGCCCATGAAATTCCACCAGCACATCACAGCCCACAGCACAAACAGGACAGGAGCACCAGCCTGACACTTGCAGCCTCCCCAGGAGATTTGTGGTGAAGAAATCCAGCTCTAGGACCACAAAAAAATGCCCAGGGGTGGCCCAAATTCTTCCTGCTCCCCCGCAAAGGCTCCTCCTTCCCTCCCGTGCTGTGGATGAGGGGGAGCTGCTCTGTGGCATCCAGGGAGTGCTGCTGATGGAGAGCTCTGTTTGCCAGACCGGCTGGGGAGGGAGCTGCCATCAGCTCCCAGCGTGCAGGGGATCAATACTGTAATTGGGGCTGTTTGTAGCACATGAACTATTGGAGCAATTGGGGCAAGGAGGGGAGCACAGCAGGAACTGGCTTAGCAGGGCCCTGCTGCCCTCTGCTGTGCTGGTGGGGCCTCCTGTGCTGCTTTTGGGGTGGGCAATGGGGGTGGGATTGCACCCCAAAATTGCACCTTAAATGCATCACCAGGGAGCTCTGACCCACGGCCCCCCAAAGCAAACCCCACTCTCCCCCATCCTGTGCCAGGTGAGGCAGCTCTGGACCCCCCACACCCCCTTTGCAGGCAGGGAAAGGGCTGGACTCCTCTTTTTTCAGCTCAAAAGCAGATTTACACCCAGGAAATCTCAAACCTTTGAACTGGTTTCAATGAGGCAGGGAGAAGAAAACCCAACAGCTGCTTGGGCTGGGAGGAAACCAAGAAATGAAGAGCTACAAGTGATCAATAAAGCACCAGGAGCCTGACACCGAGCCCTCCACTCAGCCTGGGGAGGGCTAATTAGCAATTAGGCGGCTGATGAGGGTTTCCCCCAGCAGACAGTGCCTGCCCAGGGGAAGGGGCTCCCCTGCCACGTCCATCACCACATCAGGATTGCCCATCAGCCAGGGTGCCACAGGGAAGGAGCATCAGCTCCATCTTAGAGAAAATAAAGTGGTGGAAGGTCCTCTCCATCTCCTTCCACCCCTGGGAGCGTCCAGGTCCAGGCTGGACGGGGCTTGGAGCAACCTGGTCCAGGGGAAGGTGTCCCCAGCCATGGCAGGGGACAACGAGAGGAGCTTTGAATGTCCCTCCCAACCCCACCCATCGTGTGATTCTCCCACCTTCCAGGATTCCTCAGCACCTCGTGGCTTTGGGGGCGCTAAAAGAGCCCCGTGTGCGGAGATTTTGGGCAGTCCTGCAGTTTAGACCGAGGCGTGGTTTTAGCCCCAGCCCAGCCGGGCCGGGCTCAGGTGCTGTGTGGGCACCGCCTGCCATCTCGTGGGCACTGGGAGACTTTTCCCGCAGGGCTTCTCTCTCCTCTTTGTCCTTATCAAGAGCGTTTATCCCGTGTCCAGGCGCTCCCTGCTCCCCCTGCACACGCAGCATCATTCACAGGTCACTGAGCTCCCTGTACATTGAGGGGCATTATTCATGGGCCAATATTCAAATATTAAATCAATATTATCAATATTCAAATATCAAATCAATATTATCAATATTCAAAAATTAAATCAATGTTATCTATATTCAATCAATATTCAAATATTAAATCAATCAATATTCAAATATTTTAATATTTTAATAATACTAGCTATTATTATGAATTATTGTTCATTATAATATTCAATGTTATTCAAATATTAAAAGGAGAGTGGTATCGACATTCTTTGTATATTCAACACTTTCACCAGTAAATTACCCTTTCCTTTTTTTTTTTTTCCTCTGTTCCTTTGGAGTCTTTCCTGAGCAGCCTGAGGGCTTGCTGCTGTATCTTGCTGTTTAATTGCATCTTTACACTCCCACACACTCTCCAGTTGGAACTTTCTGGAAGCACAGAAATCACCTGAGGCCAGCAGGTTGTAAATTTCTGGTCTTCTCCAGCAAGGAAAACCTTCAGTCCTGCTTCTCCCACCTGCCCTGCTCAGCTCAGCAACCAAAGGGCAAATCCTGCTGCCAGAACTTGAGAGAAACAAAACCTCTTTATTTTACACCTTAGAGATCACAAAGTCTCCTGTTCTGCCCAGGAGAAATCACCATCCACACCCCCACCCATTCCATCGGATTTGGTTGCCTTTCTCCTCCATCCTCCAGAGCCACTGAATGGAAAACTTCAGCTCTGAGTCCCAAATCATCCCAGAAAAGCACCTGAGGCTCCTGCAGCAGGTTGGAGTCACCTCCACGTCCAACACGACAGGGTCTGACCCTGTCTCTGCTCCTCTCTGGCACCTGCAGAAGCCTCCCAAGAAGGATGGACAAGGAAAGGGAATAAATGAATGTACCAGGTGTCATTTCCACAGGAATCTGCAATGCAGATGGACTTGGAGGAGCCAGTTCAGCCCCAGCAACACCCAAGGGACAGGTCCAGACAGCACTGCTGCCTCTCAGCAGGGTGGGGGGGCACAACCTGTTGGATTATCCTTTTTCTGACCCAGAGATGGGGCAATGAGAGGCGTTTTAAAGATTTTTATTCCATTTTCAGTCTCATGAGAAGGGTGAGACAGCACAGATGTTACAATTCACGCCATCACAATCAGAAGTCAAACTATTTCCTAATTACAACACATGATAAGCATTATTTGTCCTATCAGCTTTTGCCACAAAATGCTGTTGATGCTCTAGAGCCAATCCTTTAAAATTACCCCTTGTGGGTCCTATTACAATGCACCTTTCACCTTTCTATTTTTCCAAAGTATCCAGTCCTAGTTGCAAGGCCATCCTTTGAAACTTGTCTCCAGCTCCATTTCTCTCTTAGCAATGTCTGTCCCATCCCATGGCCTTTCTAAGTCAGCATTTCTTATCTCAAAATTTGCACACAAATGCACAAGGCTGTGTGAGCCTCCTGTCAGGCTTTGGGAATCCTCTGCAGATCCATTTCCCACAACAACCCAGGAAGGAAGAGGCACCAGCAGCACTGGGGAGGTTTTTCCAGCTGGGATGAAGATTTCTCCTCCTCCCAGGCAGGCCTTGGAACTGCTCCAGTGCAGGTTTCACACACCACAGGTGGAGATGCAGCCCCAACACTTATCAGAGCATTAAAGTTCTCCTGAGCCGCCGAGTTAATTCCTCAAACGCCCTTTCAAAGGGCCAGATAAACACAATCTGGGAGCATCGCCGCTCCCTAGGCTCACATATCTTTAGTCAGGCAGAGAGATAACATTTCATACAGATTGAGACAGTTTAGCAAAGGTTGCTGGTTAACCTTTCCAGCAGTGGCTGTTTCCTGTGCTGTGTTTCCCTCCCCAGCTCCTGCCTGCCCCAGCACTTCCAGCAGTGCTGCCTCCCCACACTGGTGTTCCCAAGCCATCACCCTGTCTTGGGTTATGTAACAAAAAAAAAAAGTGTATTCTATTCCATCTGTAGAAAGTTTGGGGTGGTTTCTTTTTCCTTTATCTCTTGTAACTCCAGGGGGAGGAGGGTGGAGCCTTCTGATCACAGCCTGGCTGTTAAACCAGGCGGGGCAGGGTTTGTGATCTCTGTCACCACTGCCCACCCTCGGGGAGATCTCCTGTTCATGGGCCATTGAGGGTCACAGTGACATCAATTAAATGTCACTGTAATGTCCTGTCCCTCCAGGGATATCTCCTGTTCATGGGCCATTGAGGGTCACAGTGACATCACACATTGCATCATCCACTGGGAGATGGAACACCCAGGGGGAGGAGCCAACCATTCCTACCCAGATAAAAATGGGGACACAGGGACCCCAGACATTCCTCTTTTCCTCTGGATTCCCAGAGGAAGACTGGACCCATCTCAGCACCACTGAACCTGTCTGCAGGATCATCTCTGCTCCAACAGAACCACATCTGTCACTGCAGGAGGGTTTATTTGGATGCTCCCAGCACCCTGAACAGGGTGTCAGGTTGTATTCCTGACTCTGTCAGGGTTTTCTAGGAGTTTTGTTTGTTTGCTTGCTTGGTTGGTTTTTTTTTGTTGTTGTTTTTGTTTTGGGGTTTTTTGTTTGTTTGTGGGTCTTTTGTTGCTTTTGGGTTTGTTTTTTTGTTTGTTTGTTTTTTGGGGTTTTTTTTGGTTTTTGTTTTGTTTTGTTTTTGGGGTTTTCTTTTTGTTTCATTTTTTTGGTTTTTGTTACCACATTTGCATTTTTAATATTCCTAGTAAAGAACTGTTATTCCTATTCCCATATTTTTGCCTGAAAGCTCCTAATTCCAAAATTGTAATAATTTGGAGGGAGGGGGTTTTGCATTCTCCATCCCAAGGGAAACTCCAGTTTTCCCTGACAGATCCCTGTCTTTCCAAACCAAGACACACCCCTGTTTTGTCGGCTCTGTGACACTGATGCCTCCAAAATACAGTAGTGAGTGTTGTCACTCCATGATTGCAGCCCGTGTAGTTCACTCCAGCTCGGCCTGCCAGGCTGTTTCCCCTGGTTCTTAGTGGTTCCCACCACGGTAACCTCCATCTCTCCCAGTAAAGACCAGTCCTCACCTCAAGGAGATGTAAGGTGGTGCAGAGCAACCCCACACCTGAGCAGGTATTCCCGTGTTAGGGAAAGAGTTTAAGCCTCACCCCTGAACTTTTAAGGAAGAAGAACCAGAATCTTCTAAGCTCTTCTCACTTAATTGTCACCACTTCTCACTGTAACTGTCCCAGTGCCAGGACAAAGGCACCTGCTGGACCCCTGAGCTGTTCCTCAAAAGATGCAGCTGTTTTCTATTGGGCAGCAAGGCAAAAACCCCTCCCTGATCATTGAATACTCAAGAGAGAGCACAGGAGTCTCTCGGGGCTTTTTTGTGATGTCTGAGCAGGTGCAAGGGACCTCCCTGCACTGTGCACAGCTTTTGTTCTCCTGTTCTGTACAGTTTGTTATTTTCTCTTTAATTACAACTTTTTTGCTTTTTCAAAACACCTCTGATCAGCTGTCTTACTAATTACTGTTAGGCCATTTCTGGGAGGTTGCTGGTCACCCTCAGAGCTTGGTGGGGCTGATAACACTCTGGCCTCACACAGAACTGTATCACAGGTACCCTCCACAGCATTTACACCTCATCCTGGCACTGGGAGCTGTGGACCACCCCGACTCTGAGTGAAATGGGCTCCAAACTGAGCCCCCAGGCTCTTCCCAGATGCAGCAGGACACTGCAGCCTCAGCACAGCCTGTGGGCAGCTTTATCTCAACAGCACAGCACAGCCCAAATCCAAATCTCAGAGAGCTGAGTTTGGAGTGAGGGTTTGAGCAGAAACTCTCGGGGTTCAGGGAAGACACAGCCCCATCCCGGGCTCCTCTGCTCGGCTGGGTGGGCTCCAGGGACAGCAGAACTGATTCCTTTATCCCTCATCCCTCTCCACAGGAGCCCCCGAACAAAAAGGCAGCGCCGGAGCGAGAGGGGGAACAGCTCCAAAGCCATGGCTGGCACAGGAAGGAAGGAGGAATGCTGGCAAATGACAGAGCCCTTATCTTAATTACAGGCTTATTTGCATTTAAATGAAGGTTATTCTATAATTACCACCAAATGTTTTGTGTTGCAGCTGAAATACCTCTCCATGGGCTGTCAGGCTCCTTCCCATTTTCATTTTCATTTTCTCTTGCCATTCTTCTGCTTTCTAATCGGCTGGCACACGCAGGGAGGGATCCACAGGGCCCAGCAGTGCCAGCCCACCCCTCAGAGGAGCTCGGGTACCACCCCAGCCCAGAATTCCTCCCTGGGAGAGGGAAAGGATGCAGCTCCCTCTTCCTCCAGCAGCATCACGGGCCATGAGCAGCTCTGAAGTTCAGGCACTGGGGTTTTGCAGGCTTCAAAATCACAACAGAAGAGTTTTCTCTGTGCACAGGCACATTAAGTCATTAATTAACTCAAACTTGTTGAACCAAAGTGTTGTGAAAGGCACAAGAGTGGGAAAAAAAAATCTGTAAGAACTCAAATTCAGGGAGAAAAGGAATTTGGAGCAAGAACAGTCTCACATATCCAGCTCAGAAATTCCCTAACCACGGGCTGCTGGGAACCAGCATCCAAGGACATCTCCAGCCCTTGGTGTCCCTTTGTTACCCGTGGTTATTCCTGCAGGCAGGATGGACACACACCAGGAGCCAGGAGCTGTGTTTGCACTGGAGCTGGCACTCCCTGGCAGGAGACAAAGCTCTCCCATAGAGAAAATAACACCCAATTACATCATTTCGAGCAATCACAGTGAACAAACCCATGCAAATGGCCAAATTAAGGCTTGAAAGGAGCCTTCTGCCATTTCCTTAATTGTTATACCTTTCATCAAACCCCTTTAACAATTTCTCTGAACCTTTTCTGTGTCTAGCCGGGAGATCCACATTAACCAACCAGCCCATCCAGGGCTGAACACGACAACAGCGATTACAGACACAAAGTCTGCTGTTTACGAGGGGGTAGAAATGAAAATAGACATTTATCTCTCTCCAGACCCATCACTTCTCTCCCTGCTCGATCCTGGCTCCTGCACAGCCTCCACATCCCCCTGCCAAACTCCGAGTCTCTGCCTCCATCTCATGGAGAGACTGCATCTCTTCAGCTTCGTTAAGTCAGGTGGTTTTTTTTTTTCCTCCTCAAACCAGACAAAATCCACCCCCTCTCCCCCAATTTCACATAGCCCCAGGCAGACTTACAGCATGGAAATTTTTAGCCTGAACAATTACCGCTTGGCAGAGAGTTAACTCGCTGCAAACAGGATCCTATAATGGGCAGTCTTGGCTATAAACAACTTGACTGGCTTCATTTTAAGCAAGTTTGTACCTCAGGATAGATCTCCCCCCTCCCTTCCTCTCCCGAAGTCCATTTCACAGCTATTTATGTTTAATAAGAGGCAGCACCAGCAGCATGAGAAATCAGCAGCACATCCACCATGCAGGTTGGGTGCTGGTGCACACACAAAACCAATTTATCTTCTTCCTCCATCGCAGGAACAGCACAGATTTAGAGAAAAAAGCCTACAATGAGCCCCAGTCCTGACGGGAAAACCAGTTCCTCTTCTCCCAGCAATCCCAGCAAGGGATGAAACAACCACGGTTCCAACCCCTTGGCCCCACAGCCAGGGCTGCCTCTCTGGTGTTTCCAAGGGCAAAAGCCACAGCTGAACTGTTTCATCCTCACTATCAGCCCCCAGACACTGCTGGTTTTCCACATGGAGCCAAAGAAACCCTGAGGAAAATTCTCTTTTTACAGTCCAGTCACCCTAAGTTGCACAGCAAGACTCCAGCAGGGATGTTTCAAGGTGCTGCTGGAATTTTGAGTGAGGTATTTTAGCTGCAGAAGCCTCTGCCCATGAAAACTCCAGCGACTCATCATCCAGCATAACCCTTATAAAATCTGAAAGGCCCTGCTCCCTTTCCTCCCCCAGCAGCAGCTCCATCAGCCCACGCTGATTCCCATCCCTGAACTGCATCCAGACAATCCCGGCTCCCCTGGCAGAGCACTCCTGTCACAGGAATTGTCACAGGAGCTGTCAGGACTGTGAGGAGCCCTTGGACACTGCTGGGATGGAGTCACGGGCTGGTAATTAAGTGACAGCATTTTCCTGGAGCTGGGAGTGCAGGGAGGATCCGCTGCAGGAGGTGCTGCAGAGGCTGGGAGGTGCATGCAGCTGCAGCTCATTGCATCCACCGGGTGCAGTTTAAAGCTGGAAAGGACCTGCTCAGGCAGCACAAAACCCTCATCTCCACCCTGCTGGACAATGACACCTGGTTCTGTCCAAACTGATGTCACAAAGGGAAAAAATAAGGCTGGAAAGTGCCACATAATACAAGTTTTGCTGCTTTCTGTTGTGAAAAGAAATCACGATAAAGTGGACTATCCACTGTGTTAGAGGGTGTGGAGGCAGATTAATTATCTTTTTCCTTATGGATGCTGAAAGCCAGATCAGAGAGAGAGGAATCAGGCAGCAGCAGAGTTTGTGAGAAATTGAGGCACAGAACTTTGTCACACTGGCCTGGGAAAGTGTGAGGAAGGATCAAAAAACATCTTTGGAAGGTGAAAACGCGTTAGCAGGTGGTGTTTCTTCTAACTTGTTATTTACTTGGAGAAAAAAGCCAAAGGGTGTTGTGCTGAGTGTCCAATTATTTCTCTTGCTCGAATTTGTCCATATAAAGGGCAATGTAAAATAAAGTTTAGCTCTCTTTGCTTTCTGGGAATAGAGTCTGTGTCTTATGTTTCTGCCATCCCTGATCATATGATGATGTTTCCCCAAAAGTTTTAGAAAGTCTTTCAAGAGCAAGCCACTAAATTTTCCAACACATCCAGGTTTGGGGAAATACCTGTTTCTCTATCATTTTCTATAATGCAGATTGTCAATGTATCATTATTACTATTGATGTAATTTTAATGTATGGATTGATGTGTGATGAGAGCAGCCAAGAATGCAAGATCAAGCATTTAAAGATGGAAAGTTTTGTTTCAGACCTATCTTTAAGACACTGAAAGGAGCTTCCCAGCATTATGGGAAGCCCTGGAAGAGCCCAGCACTGCAGGAATGCCAGACATCCCACCCCGGAGCCAGTGCTGCTCTTCCCCTTTGCAGTCAGGGCTTTCAGTACAAAATGAAATTCTTCCGAGCTTCTAATCTAGTTAAAAATCTCTTCCAAACCTTCCCTCCTCTGGAAATGAAGGGAAAAAAAAAAAGAAAAAGAAGCAAGAATCATCACATCTTCCTTCTCCATCTCCCTCCCCTCTGCCTTCAAGTGCTCCTTGGAGTGTCTCTGCAGAATCATGTTTATATGCAGTGAGTGCTGTTGTTAGTTAATAACACCGCGATCGCTGAACCTCCCTAATGAAAGAGAGAGACAACATAAACTGTCATTTCAAACAAACATGCAATCAGGGTACCAGCAGCTCTGAAAATGTTATCTTCCCCAATTTCACGGGCTTCACGCAGGAAATGGGTCCTTTCATGGAGATTCTGGTGCGTGGCTCTGACACACAGGACCGGGGAGCGGGCTGGGAGCGGAGGGGACACATTAAAGCCATGAAATTGTCTGGGCTCTGAAGGAGGAATTGTTTTAACAGCTGGAGCCAGGAAGGACAAATAACAGCAGTGATTATATCTTCATTGCTCATCGTAACCAATGCACCAGGCGAGCTGTAATTAGGCTGTGAAGGTTTGATAGCGAGGGCTTGGAGCTCGTGATGAGACACAGCACATTTGTCCTGCCCCACGGCCACCCTGGCCCCTTCAAAGGGGAGAGAAATCTCCTGGCAGACTCTCTGAGTGCTGAAAAGGCTGCTCGAGCTGCACAAGGCAGTGCAAGGGGTTCTGTGGCTGCACACCTCGTCCTCCTCTTCCTCCTCTTCCTCCTCTTTCTCCTCTTCCTCCTCTTTCTCCTCTTCCTCCTCTTCCTCCTCTTCCTCCTCTTCCTCCTCTTTCTCCTCTTTCTCCTCCTCCTTCTCTTTCTCCTCTTCCTCCTCTTTCTCCTCTTCCTCCTCTTCCTCCTCTTCCTCCTCTTCCTCACAACCCACGTCCCAGAAGCCCAGAAGGGTCTGGGCAGGGAGTGACCCCAAAGCCACCTCATTGCCACCCCCTGCCATGGCTGTGACACCTTCCTCTACAACAAATTGCTCCAAGCCCTGTCCAGCCTGGCCTTGAGCACTTTTGTCCCCACAGCTTTTGCAAAAACACCATTTTCCAGCTTTGGGGTGATCTCCAGCTGACAGAGCTTTGAGGCTACAAAGCTGATTTAGAGCAGCTCCATGTTTTGAGGACCTCAATAACCTGAGGTGTCAATTGTCCCAAAGAGCCACAGTGATGATGGCAATCAATGGTCCTGCCAATGCAGAGGAGTTTCCCCTCTAGGTTCAAAGCCCTGCTGAGGGCTTGGAGACCTTGGGAGAGCGTGGATTTTCTTCCCAGCCACAACCACCTTGTTCAGAGCCATGGAGACAGGAGGAATCCTGCCTGGCTTTACCTGGAACCACCCTACACAGCCAAAAAATCACAGGAACCAAATCCAGAATGAATTCACCTCCCAGCTTCATGGTCTGACCCTTGGATCTGCTTGGACAGGCTGGTGCTGGTCTTTTATTCCAACCAGAGTTATCTCCAGACAGTCTGTGCTTGTTTTTTATTCCAACCAGAGTTATCTCCCGACAGTCTGTGTTCCTGCACAGGCTGGAAGGGACACCTCACCTGAACAGGGAGCAGGCAGAGCCAGAGCTGAGACCTCCCAAGGGCTTTCCCTTGGCTCTCTCCCCCCATAAACATGAGGGATCCCTCTGGAAAGCAAGACTGAAAGATAAAACCTGCTCTTCCTCCTGATGCCATCACCATCAAGTGATGCCATCGTTTCCCAGGACAGTGGAAGAGGATCAGGGGAATGCACTGGAGGAGAAAATCTTAGAGAAAAAGGATGGAGTTTTCCCTTGCAATACATTTCTTTTTGGACACCATTTAAAAAATAAAACACCTTAGGAAAAGCCAGACTGCACTGATTTACTAGTCCCATCTCTGAGCATCACGGGACTGAAGGAAAAGAGGGTGGGAACAGCCCATCCCCAGCCCCACACCAATGCCTGTGGAAAGGGAGATAAATCACAGCAAAAATTATCTTTCTGTAGGTAAAAAAGGGGCTGATTTCCCCCTCACCCCAACATTTTAATCAACACCCCCACACAGACAGGACATTGTGGGAGAGCCATGCGGGAGGTGACAGCACTGCCACCCAAGCCTGGCAGCCGAATTCAAATCGTGTTTGAAAACATCTCCTGACATTTAAGAAAAATCAACAAGCATCTCAAGTGATGAGGGGCCCAGGCATCTAAGTGGCTGAATGTCACATTTAAAGCTGCAGAGATAGCAGCTGCTTTATCTCCTCCAGCAGGTGGTTGGGTGGTAAACAAGGCTGGATTCTGCTCGAGCACCTGCATTTCTCCACTCTGGATTTGCACCAATGTGACAGACAGCCAGCACAGGACTGGAGTCTATTAAACTTTAATACTTCTGAGCATCAACAACAAGCAGCCCCCTGCCTCACTCCCAATATCTGCACGGGTCACAGCCACACCAGTAAAAAATTATTGATTTAAATTGGCGGTGCCCTTTTGGAATCAGTTGTCGTCCTGAGTGATGGACAGATATGAGCAAAAGGACATTTGAGGCATTTTAATGCACTTTTTACTGCATTATCTCTCACCAGGATCTTCGCTGCTTCAAGGAAATGACTCACATAGCAAGTAGAAGAACCCAATGTAATTAATGACCTGGCAACTCTATAATGATCCTTTCTACATAAAAAGGTCTTCCCTATGCTATGAATAGACTTCAAGTAATTTATTGTGAGCCATATAAAGAAGAGACTGCTTTGACCTTGGGGATTTTAAGTTGTGGTGGGTTTTTTTTTAAACAACCATAATTGCAAAGAATATTTTAAGTGATAGCCCTTAAAGAAAAAAAATTAAATGCAAAGTGAAAAGTGAAGAATCATCACAAACAGCCTTCCAAGAGAATATTAACGAGGATCCTCTGCATCATTTAGGGGTGATATTTCAAGACTAAACAATAGATTCCTTCCAGTTCTGATGGGTGTTGCTCTAAGCCTCAATGAACTCAAACACAGGTGGGGTTTTACTCCCTCAAGTAGCTCCCAGGAAATTCTGGGTTTGCAGGAAAGCCCATGGGGAAGCCAAGAAGGAGGAGTTTCACTGCATTCTCTGGGCTGTCCCATGAAGGTGATCATCAGTTCATCTTTATGAACAGAGCCAGGATGACCCAGGGTTTCCATAGAATTATAAAATATCCTGAATGGGAAGGGACCTGCAAGGATTGAGTCCAACCTCTGACCCTGCACAGACCCTTAATAATCCCACCCTGGGCATCCCTGGCAATGCTGGCCAAGCTCTCCTGCAGCTCTGGCAGCCTCGGGGCCGTGCCCATTCCCTGGGGAACCTGGGCAGTGCCAGCACCTCTGGGGAAGAACCTTTCCCTGAGATCCATCAAAACTTTCCCAGGCACAACTCCAACCATCCCCCCTGGTCATGTCCCTGCTCACAGAGAGCAGAGATCTCATCTACCCCTGCAGACCCAGATGGGGTCTGACCTCAGGATCTTCTCCAGGCTGGAGAAATGTGCTTTTCTCACATCCAGCCCACACACCCTCCCTCTCCACCTCCCTGCTCATGCACAGCTCTGCTCCCCATCCTGAGCTCTCTCTGCTCACATCAGCCCTCCACATCAGAAGAGCTCAGTGATTTACTGCGGCGAGACTCTGGGTAAATTGTTGGTTTTATGTCCAGCCTGATTGTTTCATATTGGCTTTTACCGTTTGCAGTAAAGCCTTTACTCTCTCCCTCTCGCTCACACCTTCCCTGCCCGTGCCTGTTTCCTGCCTTCCCCTTGTTTCCCATTTCATCTGCCTCGTGCTCCTTTCATATCCCCCCGTCCCCTGCATTTTCACAGGGACAGCAGCACAGGCAGGAGATTTAAGCAGGAGTTGAGTTCAGTCTGTCTGGGCTTTTTCAAGGTCTGTGAGAGAGGCAGGGACACCTGGAAAGGGTCACACCACACACAGGATTAGCTGTGGCAGGACATCTAACACGGCCTGCTAGAGCGACTTCCACCCTTTGAAGTACCCGGAGCTGTTTTGATTCCTTTCCCAGAGCTTTGGGGATGTCTCCATTACAAGGAAACACATTGAGCAAAGGAATAAATCTGGCCCAGGAAAGGGTAGAGTGGCAAGTTTGACTGGAAAAAGCTGGGATGGAACCACTTTCCATCAGAGAAATGAGATTTGTTGGAGGAGAATCACTTTGCAGAGTCAGGTCTTTTTCTGCAGAAATTTCATTTCACAGAAGAGGGAGAAAAAAATCACATCTGACAACTTTGAATCATTCTGCTTTGATACTCCTCAAATCCGGTATTTGCATTGTTTCAAAACAACTTTAACCTCAGTCTTGTTTTCCCTCAATTGTTTCCCTGTTGTGTTTTTGCAACAAAGACATAAATAAGGTAATGCAAACCCAAGATATGTTCCTGCCTGTAATGTTTAAAGGAGTGAGGAAATGCAGCTTTTTGCTCCCATTCAAATCAAAGCCACCACCACCAAAACTGAAAACAGAATTTCACTGGTGGAAGGGCATAAAAATGTGTTTTAAATGTATTTCAGAATTGGATGAGGATAGAGTCACCCTTTCCATCAAGTGGAAGTGCTTGAAGTAGTCAAGAAGCATCAAATTGATGACAGCAAAACACCATTTATTCACCTCTTCTAGGCTGTTGTATCACATTAAATATACAGGATTAAATTTTCATATGATTTAAGCTTAAGTATAATTCTCACATTTAATTAAAGAGAAACAAAGCACGATGTGTCTACCCGCAATTTTGATTTCAAATCACTCCAAAGGCTGGTACAGAAATGAGAAGGCTCAAAAACACCTCCAAGAAGAAAGTTATTCCTCCAAACAAAAGAATAAAACCCCTCAGCCATCCTGCTTCCCATTGACTATCAGATCACATCACTCTCAATCGCTACCATAGCTCACATTAAAAAATTAAGTCCATAACTGCAGAGAGGCATCTTCCCATTTCTTTTATAGCTTCTTGCCACAACGAGCGATACATCTCCATTATCCTGCGCTCTCCCCAACACACAATAGATCTGAGCCAGCACCATAAATAACATTTCGTGTAACGAAGTTATGCTGAGGAGAGCGGGCATAAATTAACACTCAGCCGTGGAACTCTAAATAGTGTCTTAGGCCTTGTCAGAAAGCAATTATGCAAAATATCCTCCTCACCAAGATCTGCTGGTGATGCTGGCCAGGATTGCCCCGTTTCCAGCGCCGTGGTCAAGGTGTGGGGAGGGGGTTTTGTTTCTCCCCGGTAGCTTCGGTCAGTCTTGGCTGCCTTGGTTGTCTCGGGGTCGTTGTTCCCTGAGATTCTCCTCGGGGTTTCTGTTCCCCGGGGTATCAGGGTCTCCCCCAGGGTTGCTGTTCCCTGGGGATTTCCCTGGGGTTGCTGTTCCCCGGGGTAATCAGGTTTTCAGTCTTCTCTTTGCCCTGGGTGTTTCACACCAGAGCCAGAGCAGACAGGCTGAGTCCAGCAGTGTTATCAGGGCTGTTTATTCTAAATTATCTCTCAGTTCTTGTCCAGCTCTGCAGGGCGTCCCCAGCAGAGCAGGACACGCGGGGACTGGGCGGGTCAGAGATCCCCAAACCTTCAGTGCGGGATCTCCCACCCAACCACTGTCCAAAATGCACTTTTTATTTACAAAATTTTACCAATACCAACTACCTACACTAACATGTCGATTCTACTCTAAACCAATCTCTGAAGTCCAAGTCGGGAAAAGATGGGGGACGAGAGCAAGAACAAGGAGCACAGGGGCCACTCCCCAATTCCTCCAGCTTGTCCCTTCAGCCCCAGATACTAAAAATCCTAATTTCTATATTTATGTTCTATAACAAACTAGCTACTATTTATTTTTAAATTCTTAGGGTTTGTGATTCTTCATACACTGTGGGCATTCACTGCCATGGCAGGGATCAGAGGCAGTGTCCTCCTGGGCTCTGTGTGAGGCTCTGACCCCCCTGGACAGACCCCAGACCCCCTGTCCGGTCTCCAAACCCTCCAGGGTGGCCACAGGGATGTCCTGGACTCCGACAGGTTGTTCCTGGGTAGGGCTGCACCTATGTACCCCCCTGCCCAAGCACCTCTGGCAAAGCTCCCAGGCACAGGCCACACTCAGCAAGCTTGGTTATAGTGAAATACAGCTCTTAGCAGTGCTCAGCTCTTTGCAGGGATTTCAGCTCAGGAGCTTGCTAAGGTGCCTTGGCAGGCACAGGGAGAGAGAGGAGAAGCGCTGTGTGAAGTTCCATAGATGATCCTTTATTGGCATCCTCCATGAAGGGTATCAGGGACAGCTCTTCCACTGAGCTGGGGAAAAAGTGGGGTTTTTATAGGGTACCGAGGTTTTGAGAAGTGGTCCAGTGGTGTGAGTCAGGGTAGAAAGTGACCAATGGTCTTACAGGGATATAAGAGAGGGTCCGAACACAGGAGAGGGGTGATTTTGTCCCAGTCACCATGACCAGGCATTTCTGTGCCTTTAGGTGACCGCCAGAGAAGCCAGCTAGGGCTCACGGCTGCAACAATGTGGTTGGGAGAGGAGAGCTTAGCTGGGGGCTGCTCAGATGATTAAACCCTCTCAACTCAGCTAATTACTGACATCATCACCCAAAAGCATCTGTGCACCTCCAAATGATGTTTTCATTTGCTGTCAGTAATGAAGATGCTTCCACACCCAAGTCAGTGAATATCCCAAAGCAGGAGGGACTACCAGGAATGAGATTTGCAAGGTTTAATCAAAGATAGCACCAGCAAAGCTTGTGCTGCCTGTATTCTACACCATTTTAGCCATAACCCAAAGGAATACAGCATCACCTTATTCCAGCCAGGAATGAAGATTAAATGAAGATTAACCACCTTTCTCAAGGTCACACACAAGCGAGTGGCAGAGATGGGGATAAATGAGAAGCATCTGTTATCTTTCCATCCCAGGTTGGATATCCAAGGCTGGAACTGGTCAGAAATCCCTGACTGGCTGTAAAAATCTTGGCTGCTTTCCGCTCAAATGAGGAATGGGGCTGAAAATCCCTCAGGATGTTTACTAAAGTCCCCAGCAATTGTTTACCAGCACGGATTTAATTGTCCCAGCAACCCTGTCCCTAAGAAACCAGCAGTCGGGGTTTTAATCCTCATTATTATGATCCTCCTACCTCACGTAGCAGCCGTGCAGATTTTTAAATTTCCATGATTCTCCCCAAAAAACAAAGGCCAAGCACAGCTCCCGCTGATCCTCGGGCACCACATTGGCTGCTCACACCTCCCTCAACTCCAAGAGTTTGCTGCAAATCTGATGGCAGATGTGATTTCCAGCTGGGTCTATAGACCAACCACAGCAGGTTCATTAATAACAATTATTAAGTGCTTTATGTTACAAATTAGGCCTGTAGGAATACAAAAAATACCCAGCCAGTTGGCTTGCAGGCTCTTGTCAGGGAGAACTGTAAATTCCCATTGTCACAACAACATCACCATGACAAAATGGGGATAGGAACTCGTCATAAATAAGGGTTTAAAATAGGTAAATCATCGTTGGGGGCAAGAATATAAATTAATAGTCAGATGAAGCCCCACGGAATGGCTCAGATTGCAGCTTCCATTCATCAAGCACACGAATTTTCAGGAGCTGCATGGAAAATGTTTTACTTTTGCTGCTTCCCAGCCCCCAGAAGTTGCAACCACACAGGTCCAGGCATTTTGATTAAAATATATCACAAATCCCTGCCAATAACCTTTGGACATTGATAGATCAGGCAAGAGAGGAGGTGTTAAAATGATAGAGGGGGGAAACAAATCCCTCCCAGTCATGTCCTCAGGAGCATCCATGGTTCCTCAGGAGGGCTGGGAAGAGTTGCAGCTACCCAGGCAGCCAAAGACTGGCTGGGAAATGCAGAGGAGCAGGATGACAAGAGAATTTAAAGAAAAAAAAAAAAAAAAAACCCCCCAAAACCCCCCAAAAACCTAAAAAAAAACAAAAAAAAACAAAAAAAAAAAAAAACCAAAAAAACAAAAAAAAACCCCCACACACCCCCC
>VXBR01005250.1:0-91481 GCA_013400215.1 Cisticola juncidis
AAACCTTCCCAAACCTTCCCTGGTTCTTTGCTCCTCACAGCCTCTACACTTCTGTTGAGTGAATTGCTTTTAACTAGTGTATTTTATTGTATTAAAAGATTCCCAAAAAAGGATGCAGAAAGTGCCTGAAATTTAGGTGACTGTCAGGCAATTTCTTAAAATGTATGTGTGCAATTCTGATCATTCTTTGCAAGGATCTGCATGCTCAGAGGTGTGTTTTACTGCAGGTGAGAGGAAGAGAAGCAAGAGGGTCATTATTACACCATAAACAGCCACTGTAGACTTACAGATTTCTCCAATACTGCTCAAAGGAATTATGAATCCAAAAAATTCCAAACAAGTTGTTTGAAGAAGGTTGATGATGAATAATGACAATCTTATATCTTTATATATTTTTTTAAAACCTATAAAACACTGCAATGACCAGGAAACTGGTTACAGGATCTTCTTTCAAAGCAGAAGTGATTTTACCATTTTTTGCATGTTGAGGCCCCTCCTCTCAATATTTGTGAAACAGTAATTGCAAAAAGTTACTAATTATTCTACTTTTTGCAGAGGAAACAAAATATCAGATTAGGAGAAAAGTGAATCTATATAACCTATATAATACATATATATGGTGTACATGCTTATACCATAATTCGTAACCAGGACTTTGTGTACAATTACTGTACATTTCATATAACACCTTTTAAAATTCCAGCACTGCAGGTTTAGTTTTTCTGTTGCTAAGTTAAAGGCTGGTTTTGAAGAGAGACCTAAAAGGTAGCTGCTTTAAAATCAAGTCAAATGATATCATTCAACTACTTGCTTTACATCTTATTTTTTAGATCTTATTATTTAGAAGCTTATTATTAAGAAGCTTATAGATCTTATTTTCTAGTTTAGAGCAGTGGCACTTTAATCTGTATTTCCTAAGTTATACTTTAAATATTAGATTAAAAAAAAAAGCTTGGATAAATGGGTCCTGCATTAGAAAGACTTCAGAGGGTCTGTGTTGTCACCCTTCCTTTGGTTCTTGGGCACTAACGCTGGTACTCTTTAATTATTTGCAATTCTTTCTGGAAGCGGGGGGGAACAAAAGGAAACATGTTTTATATTTGTTTCATATGGTCTCTTGAATGATTGGGAGTGATAAACAAAACCCATTTCAGCTTGAACAGATACTGAAGTTTCTCTGTGGCTGTACTCAGGTTTTGCTATAGAAGTGCAAGGCGTTCTCAGCCTGTTGTTGATAGCAGTTAAAGATAAAAACTTGTGCAAAGACAATAAATAAAGTGAGTGACTGAGCAGCATCAACTAACCTGTGGCACACCCGTTCCCCAGGGGGTCACCTACCCTGCCTGCCATGGCATTTGGAGCAAGTGGGCCCCCCCATTAGAGAGAAGTAGGTTAGCAACCACTTCCTTTTGTGGTAAGTAACTCTGCATTTTTTTCTTCCTTCCATTTGAAACATAAAGTATTTTTTCTGATTTCCTCAACCTGATTTTTCTCCCTTTCCATCCACGTCTTGTTTTGTAGGTTCCTATGCAGGAGCTGTCATTGCAATGCCTTTAGCTGGGATTCTAGTGCAATACACTGGGTGGTCTTCTGTGTTCTATGTGTATGGTATGCATTTCTGCTCCTTTCACTCCAGAACTGCTTGACCTTGCTCTACCCTTTCTAAAAATGGAAAAGCTGCTGTTAAGAGGACAAAAGCCCCAGAGAAGTGGGACCTGTAAGCTAAAAATACAGTCTAGGGAAAAGAACAATGAAAGAGCAGAATTTAAAGAGCAGAGGATGTGAGAAAGCAACGTGACTAAATAAGAAAAGCTAGCTCACGTTGAAACCTTCATCCCTTTTAGCACAAGCAGTGCAAACCTCTGGGCAGATCTATAGGAGCTCTGCTTATGTTAACCTCTCACACTGATAAAACTCCAAATTTGGAGTTCCTGCCCTGAATAAGTTGTCCTGATTTTTATCTGAAAGCCTTCATACCTTTATTCACACCAGCTGTGTTCACCTACACTGACAGAAAAGCATGTCCCAAGGGAATTCATTCTGCATTTATGTGAATTAAGTGGAAGCATTATAGAAATTTAATTAACTACTCAGGAAGTGCACTGCTATGTTGAAAAAATTGCCAGTCTTCTATTTTGCAGGTAAAAAATTTAGTGCAGTAATCAAAGAGCAGCATCTTAAAGTTCAATGTGCCTTCATTTACAGTTTGGTAAAATGAAATGGAAGCAGTTTCATTGCATTGCTTTGTACAAACTGATGTTAAGATCAGTGAATATTCACTTCCAGTGTCATCATTCTGTAAATGAGGCCAAGGCCACTTCACTTAGCTCCAGTTCTGCACGTATTTTGCACAAGTGTTATTGACAGGATGAAACTCTCTGTTGGAGAGTTGTCTCTATGAGGGAACTCGGTAAAGAAGCACTGTCAACAGTTGCCATTTGAATTTGTTGTAACTCTTCACAGATTTTTCTTCCTTGCTTGCTGCTTTACTGTGCATTTCTTTTCAAAGTCTTTCTTTCCATTCCAAAGGGAGCTTTGGTATAGTCTGGTACATGTTTTGGCTTTTGGTTTCATATGAGAGTCCTGCCAAGCATCCTACAATCACAGATGAAGAGAGGAGATACATAGAAGAGAGCATTGGAGAGAGTGCCAACCTCCTAGGTGCAATGGAAGTAAGAATATTACCCACACACTGCTTTCCAATGGGCTGGAATGAAAAATAAACATCCCAGCGCCCAAATACAGACAGAAGCAAAAAATCAAACACTCTCCTTTAAGATGGAAAAGTGTATTTTGAACAATTTGAAAAAATGTGTTCCTGGGGCATGGGAAGATCTTAAATGTGCTGGTGGATTTCTGGGTGGACACTGCTCTTGCACTAAGAGAACACAGGTTCCAATTCTTCCAGCAGATGACTCATGGAATTTATGCCTCTTTTTCTACTCCAATTTATAAAAAAGAGGTACAGCTACATTTGAAACCGCAGCTTTATTTACACTTCTCTTATATCAGGAGCTGGAAAAGTCAGTTTCCTTCCTGTATAGGAATTTCTGGGATGCTTTCCTCTTCCTAAAAGCAAACTGCAGGAAAAGCAGGACTCTGTGTCTTGAGGTCCCAAGAACATCAGAAAATGCCTATCCTTATTATTTTGTTTTGTCTGCCAGAAGGACTGCAAGTTGCAATGGAGCCTGCTTTGAGAGCCATAAGAATATTTCCCAGTATAGCAGTAATTTTGCTGGAGATGTTATCAAGCCCCTCATAATCTTAGTTCTGTACTGGTTTAGTTCTCCAGAACTGCTAAAAACCATGTACGAACTCTGAATTTTCCAGCCTCTTAACACTCCAATCATGCTAACTAATAATCATCTTATTTCTGTAACTGCTGAAAAGCTTTAATGGAACTATTGCCATGTTTGATCACTCAAGAAAAATTGCTTAAGCCCCACTTCATCTGCAGAAACTTTTACACCTTCCCTTCCCAGCAGACCCTCATTATGTTTTCTGTTTGGTCAGAACACTGGGTCTTGATTGAACTCAGGAATTAACAATTTTCACGTTAGTAAAAGCTTTGTTTTGTATTAAATAAGGGACTGAAAACATTACAGAGTCAATTTTGGATAGCTGCCATTGTTAGGTGTTACTGAGGGCCTGTCTCAGTTGGTGTCCATCAGCATTCATAGGGTTCATGGTTTTGAAAATCTGATGTGAAATGAGTAACTGTGAAGGAGGTCCATAAATTCTAATTTGGACCGTACAATTTCTGTCTATTTTTAATTGTAGCTTTTTAATTAAACTTTTTTTTTTCACAGTGATTATCTTGTACCAGTAGTTCAGTTGCTTCTAAAATATTTAAGCTGAAATTCTTCCCATACCATCAAGTTAGATTTTCTGGCTGTCTTCTCATTAATTAAGTCACTTAATTAATCCTTACCTCTCAGTTAGGTGTAATTTAATAGGTGTACAGGGAGTTGCATTTACCCATCTATGGGCTGCTTTTCTTTCAGAAAAGCCAGTCTTGAATCAATAGTGGGCTGAATTCAGCCTGAATTCTGGCTGGAGTGATTTTCAAGCTTTATCTGGGTATGGATCCTGTGCTTGCATCACCACAGATGGGCGGCAGCCTGGGCTGGTGGACAGGTGCTGGGACTCAGCAGGATTGTCCATCTGTACTGCTTTGTTCCTTTACACAATTTAGTTTAAAAATACAATTAAAAACCAAAAAATATATTGACCAAGCACTTTCAGCTGAGGCTTGATAAAAAAAACCCCAAAATGTAAAATACTGTAATTCAGATTTAAATGCTAAAAGACATGTTTTTAGTAAATCTGAATGCAATCCTGTAGTTACAGTGTCAAATCTGCCTTACATACAGCAACATTGCCTTTCAAAGACATTATTATTTAAAATGTCATTTAAAGACATTGTTATTTTGCCCTTATGTCCATGTATATTCATGTTTATAGGAGACAGAAGCACTTGTACATGAGTGTTGTGATGCAATCAAGTATCACAGAGTCTCTCCCCTTGTGCATTTTGCAGTAACTATTATATGCTATGTGTATTTGTGCTTGTTGGACCGTGGCTAAAGAGAGGGTGAGGAAAGGGAGGATGGAGGGCTGATAATGATCAGCAGGGCAACTGGATCTCCTTTCTGTGTTTCAGAAATACAAAACACCCTGGAGGAAATTTTTTACATCTATGCCAGTCTATGCAATAATAGTTGCAAACTTCTGTAGAAGCTGGACTTTTTACTTGCTGCTAATTAGTCAGCCTGCTTACTTTGAGGAGGTGTTTGGATTTGAAATAAGCAAGGTATGTAAAAAGAATGTAAAGCTTTTATCTTAACTAAGTAAATAGCAGAGCTACATTTGTAGTATTTATGAAGAATAAGAAAAAAAGTGTTGTGCATCTTTATCATGGATTTACATTGTAAATTTTACCCATCCCAGCTCCTGTTTCCTGGACCTGCATGCATAAGTGAAGTCACAGCTGTGACACAGGATGGGATAGGGAAGGGTGGAGGCAGGATGAGACTGAGGGATGATCTACCTGGGGCTGCATTGCAAGTGAAGAGCTCAAACCAGATCATGCTGGCATTAGCAAGGTGTCAGCAGCCCCAGGGGCTGCACAATCCCACCAAAGCTGTGGAGAAAGCAGTGACAGATGGATTTTCCCAGGTGCCTTCTGAAAAGCAGGGCCATCCTGTTCTGGGAAGGACAGTATAATGTGTCAGCTTTCTGGATCTCCCTTTCTCATGTAGAAAGGAGAAAGGTGGTGGCAAACTGAGATCCCGGGGTGATCTAAGGTTCCCTGGATCCATGTGAGGTTTGGATCAGCCCTGTGAGGTAACTGAGTACACACACACCTGGAACAGTTACCACAGCAGCACTGTGTCCTGTTTTGCTGTGTGGGTATTTAGTGTTTATCTTGCATACAGAGTTTCTCAGACATGTCTTTTGCCCCATGCACTTTGCAGCCTGGTCAGAAATCAAGGACACGTGGCCATTGTGCACGTGGTGATGACCCACAGGGAATCTGTGTAGGCTCGTGAGGCTCTCTGCAAAGCTGCACTAAACACCAAAAGAAAGGTCCTAACTCAGCCTGACATGTTTGATCAGGAATCTCCTGAAAATTTCCAATGGGGTGAGGTGAGGGGGGAATATAAACTGTGAAAACAATCTATAAATATAAAGTGCCATGGCATCAGGGGTTCTTAAAAATACTCACTATATAAATAAAATAAAATGAAATAAAATAAAATAAAATCTTATCGCTAGTTTTGTTCATTTCATAACCCAAGACTTTCAGTTTTAACACAGAGTGTGACATTGAAGAGAAGTAATTAATTAGCTGCTGAATGCTTCAGAAAATGAAGACTGAAGGATTTCTTATTGTTTGTACTTTCCTAACCCTGATTTTAATTTTAGGTGGGTATCTTATCTGCTGTGCCACATTTAGTGATGACAATTATTGTTCCTATTGGGGGACAAATTGCTGACTTTTTAAGAAGCAGGCAGATTGTTTCAACGACGAATGTGAGAAAGATAATGAACTGTGGAGGTAAGTTCTGTATTTATTTTAAAGTTGCTTGGAGGGATTTGGTGTTCATACTGTGTTCTGTCTAGAAAAAAAAAGCAGACTGCACAGTTGTGTGTTTGAGGAGGCAGTATTTCCTGCATTTTTTATGTAATGCAGGTGTTGTTACTAAATAAAAGAACACACAGGTGCTCCCATTCGC
Source organism: Cisticola juncidis (assembly GCA_013400215.1). NCBI lineage: Eukaryota > Metazoa > Chordata > Aves > Passeriformes > Cisticolidae > Cisticola > Cisticola juncidis. The sequence goes on from VXBR01005250.1 coordinate 6,240, forward strand.
CATTTCCAAGCACTTCTTTGGTATTTGGAAAACCATTTAGACTTAAAGATGTAGATGAGCTTTTGGAGGTAATTTGCCTGCTCTTAGCTACTTACTCAGTCTCAGCTCTAATCTGAACACCCTCTGCACTGTGAGAGCCCAGACAACTCCCTTGACTTTTTACATTACTACATCCTTGACTTCTGAGATGTTAAAGCTGTGGTAAGGGCTGCAAAATTCACAAGTAGGTTAAATGTGTATTCCCATGAGAGCTGACTGGAATGACCTAACCACATCACAAGTATTTATTTCCATCTTAAAACTGACAGAAAGTAGCAATAAATTAGCATACAAAGAGTAAAATAAGTATTCTGTTTGAGAGGAAGAACACTTATTTTAGAGATGAAAGAAATACCCGAATATATCCCACTCTGAGGTAATGTTTTATTTGTGTTCCTATGAAATATCGTGGCATCCTAAGGCCCGCAGTATTTAAGAGGGAATTAATTTCAGTGCCTGGTTTTATTTATTGTTTCACCAGGTTTTGGTATGGAAGCAACTCTTCTTCTCGTGGTGGGATATTCACACAGCAAAGGAGTGGCTATCTCATTCTTAGTGCTTGCTGTGGGCTTTAGTGGATTTGCCATATCTGGTAAGATTATATTACTATTAATAATAAGCTATTTCATCTTAAGAGACAATTTAAAAACCCACTCACTTTGGAATTCCCAAAGGACATTATTTATGATCATTACAAAGGAACGTATATTTGTTATTACATCTTTTATATAAGATGATTTCTGTTCAAGTAATTCAATCTCTCCCATATTCATTGCAGCAAATTAGACTCTCTTCTTGTTAAGATGCTAATGTACACTACAAACTTTTCTTGAAATCAAACATAGAATGGACTGGTATTACACAATACCTAAAATTACACATCTTTGTTTAAATAGAAATCTTTTATTTTTTTCCCACTATGTATTGGTTATTGATTTGTTAACATTTTTATTAATCTGGGGCCTGTTAGTATTATATTATTTTATTTTGGAGCCCTATTACTGGAATTTCTTTTTTGAATTAAAGCTCCCCTTTCCTGCTGATTCATCAAGGCTTTGCCTTTGCCTTTGCCTATTCCCTTCCCAAATTCAAGTCCCCTGCCCCCCCCTTGTTTTCCCACTGTGATTTTCGTATCCTCTCCCATGCTGGTCCCTTCTGTCTCTCTTTCATTTGTGCCAAACATCTAAAACCTCCTCTAATCAAACCTGGCCTTAGTCTCATACATTCTGCAAGGTAGCATTCTTGTTTTATACCATTTGGGAAGTGCACTGCTGTCCCCAGGCTGGCCATATCCCACTGCATGCCTTTTCCCTTTGATTATCCAAAGGTTTGGGCTCTCTTTTCACTTAAGGACTTATTGTGGGAACAATTAATTCTGTCTCTTTAGATTACTTAAATACTTATTGCATACATTTCCAACAGGATTGTGCTGCTGGAAATGCAAGAGAACAAGTAAATATCTTTCAAAATTAATTAGCAATTAAGTGATAGATACTTTTTTCTCCAATTTACCACTGAAGAATAGAAAATAACTCCCTTCTGCAGGTCTGTGTGACACAAAGAAAAATGTGGGCAGTAGGAAGGGAACATGTTAGAAATTGGAAGAAGAAAAGACATGTTATTTTCAGTATGAAAAGGTCATGTAAGGGACTATGAAATACAAATTGTCTCCTTCCTAAATATCTTCTGGGTTCTTTACTCCACACAGCACTACTGGGAGGTTTTGGGGAGAAAATGGACCTGGTATTCCTTTAAAATACTTTCTTCAAAGAAAATGAAAAGCCAGTGTCTCTCTAGGAATATTTAAGCCTTATAAGTCTTACAGGGATACAGAAATGCAATGAAGCAGCCCAAATACATGACAGTAAAAATGTCCTGTCCCTTTTCCCAGCTGCAGTCCTGCTCTGCTCTGGGTGTGAAGGCTCTCTGCCCTTTCTATTGCAGGATTCAATGTCAACCACTTAGACATTGCCCCGAGGTACGCCAGCATTTTAATGGGCATTTCTAATGGAGTCGGGACCTTGTCTGGAATGGTTTGCCCTATAATTGTTGGAGCAATGACAAAGAACAAGGTAAATGCAAATAGAGTTTCCAGATCTTGCAGTTTGATACAACTTGTTTCAATAGCAAGGCCTTTGTATAATACAGGATATCTGTATTGGAGTCTGGATGTGCATCCAGGGATGCTGATTTCAGGCTGACTTCACTGTATGCCCACTGCATTGATGCTTTTGTGATAAATTTTCCAAAGAAAGATGGATATAAGTATTTCTGCAATGGACACTTGAATGTTTTAGCTGTGCTGATTGTCACAGCCTCAATCCCAATTTAAATCTTGCAGTTCAGCAGTCAAGTAAGTCTGTGTGGCGCTCTGATGTGGCAATTTCTCCTCTGCAGACACGTGAAGAGTGGCAGTACGTCTTCCTCATCGCTGCTTTAGTGCATTACGGAGGTGTCATCTTCTATGGCATATTTGCTTCAGGAGAGAAACAGCCCTGGGCAGACCCTGAGCAGACCAGTGAAGAGAAATGTGGCTTTATTCACGAAGATGAACTTGCTGAAGAGACAGGGGACATTACTCAGAATTATGTAAATTATGGTACCACCAAATCTTACGGTGCTACAACCCAGGTCAATGGTGGCTGGCCCAATGGCTGGGAGAAAAAAGAGGAATTTGTACAAGAGGAAGTACAAGACTCATACACCTACAAGGAAAGAGATTATTCATAACAAACCTAAATATTTGGTATATTTTGTAGTGTTTGTGATTAAATTCATTGTGATTGTTTGCACACAGAAATAAAATGTGGTATGAACATGTAAACACATATCAAACAGGAAGGTCTTACTGTAAAAAAAATACATCCAAGTGCAATCTGTATGAGTTGTGATGTTATCACTTTCATTAGGTTATATTTGTTCTATAAACATTAGAGTTTTAAGGGTTTACTGGTCAAAACTATAGAGGCAAGTAGATACTTTACAGTATACAAGAGCTAAAACTCATAATTAAAGATTAAAGCACAACTAAGCAACCGAGTTGGCACATCTAATGCTCTTTTTAGAAAGCCGAAACTACTTGATCATTAAAAATGCACTTATATATTTGTTACACTGTATTGAAAGAGATTGTGTTAAAGGCACACATGTACTCAGTGCAATGTAGGAGCTGTGTGTTTGGCCCAGGACAGAACTTTCTCACAGAATTGAGGTTGAGTCCTGGGCATTTAGGAGGATTGATCCAGTTCCCTGAATGGTAATTGTATCAAGCCTAGGAACAAAGAGGGCATATTGTATGTTTATCGTGATTACATGCTGCAGGCTACTCTGTGAAAAACAAAGGAGTTATTTAGGAGTTTTATACTGAATGTTTGGGCACAAATTCTTATTTCTGTTCTTTACAGAATCTCATGAAACTATAGACATTGTCATGTTCTTCGCTGCATTTATCCACTAATATAAAAAAATAGAATATTAAGTCTGACTTTTCAGGCAGCCTGGAAAATCCCTTTATCAAAAAACAAGCTTTATTATTCTGTTCTTTGCAGTATATTCTGAATTTGTACTGGTGTCTGTAGAAAGAGAAAAAAAGCCCCGATATAACATAGAAAAAATATAGTCTTTTACAAAATTCCAAAGAGAAGTTTACTATGAGCAAGTAGCCCTATGAAAAAGGATGCATTTGTTTTGCAGAATATTTTGAAACCAATAGAAGAAACAGAGAATAATTTAACCCTTATTCTTCCCTTAATAGCTTTCATATTTTTACACATCGTGCCACAGTTGTATACATAGATACGTTTATTGAAGATACTGTAATTATAGAAAATGTTGTTATTTTAGAAATCCCTGAAATAAAAGATGTATTTGTCTTCTGATCAAACCTAATAACAATGGACACTGACTATGAGTAACATAAAAACTCACAATAAACCAAAGTGGTAAATAACTAGTGTTGGGTTGAAAGAAGCCAGCAAGCACCACGCTTGTCTTTTTAGCATAACTCAACAGTGACTGCAACATTAGTGTACCAAGCAATAAGTGCAATGCATAACCAAGTGCATAAATCTTCTAGATGATCTATTAACCTTCATTTAGCTTGTTGTATATACTTGGGGTTGTTGGGATTGAGCCAAACCGAACCAACTGAAGTTAGCAACACCAGACCACTTCTTAATACTCTAAAATGACAACGATGATCCATTTCTTAATTCAATCGATGATTATTATTGTATGTAATAATCCATTCTGGACTCTTGGTCTGTTCATTGTATTGTGCTAGTGATTGGAAACCCTGCTACCGCAATATACAACTTGAGGATTGTTTTTTCTCCTTTTTTTTAATGCAAATCATACCTTGACCTTAAAAAAAGAAGTATTTTGCTTTGTGCCTCAAAGTGCTGTAAAACGTGACCATAGCTTTTGCTGTGTTTAATGAAAAAGATGTGGACTGTGTCACTTTTGTTGCTGCAAAAAGTGTTAATAAAATGCTCTATTTATCCTTTTATATAAAAAGGACCACTATAGTTTCTTGTAATTTTTAGATGTGTGGAAGAGAGCAGGAGGATCAGTGGGACAGATGCACTGGACCTGGAAGAGACACACTCATCTGGAATAGCCAAAAAGTTTTCTACAGAAAATGGAAAGCTACACGTTGCTGTTGGTGCAATTTTTCCCTTTCTTCATTATGTAACAAGGCTCCCTAATTGAAATTTATTGCTTTCCATCCATTTTTTAGATAAACCCCACAGCAATCAGTAACGTTAGGAAACCCTATATTAAAAATATTTTTCAAATAATTTTTTTAATTTCAATGATTTTATTTCACCAGGTAGAATAATGCAGAAACATCAAGCTGAACAAAAGGCTTCAGAACAGTGACCAGAGCAGTAAGAGGCCCAGGGCTTTCCATCGATAGCCTGCTTGTCAGGAGATGCTGAGTCAGTCACCAAAGTTAGTGCTAACTGTTTGGATGGACTGATGTGATGTTGCCATAGAAACTTCCCAAAAGAGTCAGAAGTAGGGTGAGTAGGGGATTCAGAATCACTGTTGTATTTATGGTGCTAAGTGGACAGCTTGGAAAATACTAACTAAACAAAAATCAATTCTTCTTTATTTTCAGTGTAATCTGACAGGTTCTCTGTCTTGGACTTACTTCAATAATTTCCTTCCATTAAATATGGGCAGGTTTATTTTTCTTATTAGCTTTGAATTATGTAGAACAAAGGGGAGATTTTAATCCAGGCATTAGACACCTCACTGTCCAAGAGAGCTACAGCTCAGTGAGGACCTAACAGTGTAGCCTGTGAATGCTACAGTACCCAAGGAACCTCCACATTCTTTTTTCAGCTCTCTGCTTCTGCTTTGACTCCTTCACTTCCTCCTTCAATGGCCCAGCAGAAGAATCCATTCCTCTGGGAAGGAGAAGGAGCACGATAGGTCTTAAGGTTTTTACTTCTTCAGAGACTCCTATTGATGTGGAAATACAGGAAGCAATTACCAGGAACATGACCCCAGAGGGAGGAAGGGGAAATGGAGACGATAATTGGGCTCCTCAAAGACAAGCAGCAACAGCTGTGTCTGCTGTAGGGAAAAGGAGACTTGAGGGACGTGACCCTTCTTCTAAACTCCTGTATTTCTTCTCAGTAAATGGTTTATGTTCTTCTCTTGCTATTTCATTTTTATAAAATAACATTGCTAAAATACACCTCTTCAGCCTTTTCCGAATGGTGCCTTTCTGCTCAGAGGCTTCAGCTCAGAGGTAAGATGCTCTGTGAGCCTGCTGCACAGGTATGGCCTGGTGCTCCCATTCTGGGAGCCTCAGAATCCTCCCTGTTTGTCAATCAGAGCTGTTCACAGTCACTGGAGGGTCTTGACTTGTCACCAGTTTGTTCTGTTCCCCATTGGGTACTCCCTGCTCACTACGTTGAAAAACAGAAAGGGATTGTAACTCCCATTTTTATTTATGGCTTGGTTATCTTTTCAGCGAGGTCAGTAAAAGGAAGGGGCAGAATCCAGGCTCTGTTAAAACTGCTAGAAAAGCTTTGCATTTAGATGGGTTAGAATAACACCTGGGATGTTCACTTGCCTGTCCTCAAATGATTCCATATGGACAGTTATCAGTCAAATTGACAATTCTTAAAATATTTGAATCTCCCTCAGTGGGATCCCTTCTGTTAAAGCATACTCTTTGTTGCAGAGATAAAGCTATCATAAAGTGTTCTTTGCTTTCAAAAGTGATCATGAAATTCAATTGATCAAATTAAAAAAAAAAAAAAAAAACTTTCCTAGGGGGAAAAAGAAAGCCTCAAGGTAAAGGTTGAATAAAAGTTACAAAAGAATATCTGCAAATACGGATGAAATTCTCTTTTAGCATGAAGCTAGGAATAGGAATGAGGGTGGAAGTCAGAATAAATGTCACAGTTCAAAGCCGTACCATAAGAAAGATAACATCACAGTCTCAGTTGCTGCCTCTGAAAGATGAAATGTTTTGTTCCTTTCATGATAAGCTGTGAAAGAGTTTCAAAGCTAGTCTAAGTCTAGATCAACTACTTAACAGCAGCTGCTTTTGTACTTATTTGGAATTTGTCTGTGTCTTTTGCATGAATAATTTTCATTGCACTGGGAGATTTAAGAGTAAATAATCAAAGGACCTAGAACTACAGTCAGATATTTTAATTAGATATCTGTGGATATCCTCTCTATCCAGCTAGTGTGTCTCATGTTGCTATTCTAGCTTTGCTTAATGTCTCTTCACTCAGCTGTAACCCCAAGCACAGCAAAGAATTAAATGAAAGAATTAAATAATTATCTGTTTACTTAGGAGCCACTACAGAATCCTGTGTTTCACTTAGGTATACCGAGGTCAAGTGCTTAGACAGTATCTTCCATGTGTGGGAATTAAAGCCACAAAATGATTGTTCGCAAATGTCTCCTTGGTAAAATTTTAACTTTAGAAACTTATAATCCTTGCAGGTTTTGTTTCAGGTGAAGACATTCTGTCAAACACCACAGGTGAGGCATTAGAAAACAATACAAAATCACATTTTAAGCAATGGTTTAACTTCTTGTGACAGGCTCTTATCTGTAAGAAAGTAGGTAGAGAATAAGTATGAAACACATGTAATGTCAGACATAAAATATATGGGTAAGTTAGGAAATAAAGCATTATAGGAATTTTGAGGAAAAGCTTCCAGAAGGGCTGACAACATTCCTCACTTTTTCACAGAGAATGATAAAATGGTTTGGAATGGAAGGTGATGCCTGGGGAGGGCTGGCCTGGAACAGAGGCTGGGCAGAGCTGGAGAATAAAGCAGGGATTTACTGAAAGGCCTTTAGGGAACACCTTGGGCAGGACAGGGCCTGGCCAGGGCTGCACCCAGGGTGGACACAAAATGGGCACAAAATTAATTAATTAATTAATTAGAGTTTGTATTGTATAATTAACTGAGTGTGCCAACACTGGCTAGATGCCACTAGTGGCCCTCCACTAGAAGAGTTTGTGAGGAGAACATTATAATTTTCTTCAAGGTAAGCATCATAACAATCAACAAAATTGTTTTCAGTTTTAATCTAGAAAGTTTCAGAGGTGTTTTCCTTTTTGGAAATGTTGCTTTGTGGAATTAGAATTAAATCAAGTGAAGATAAGGTCAGCTTTCTTGTCGGTTGTGCTTTTCTGTGGGATTCTGTCTGACTGTAGGGTCAGTAAAGCACAGTTTACCCTGTGTGGATGGAACACCGAATGGAATGTGATGTGGGTGATGTACCATCTGTACAATGCTACATCACCTGTATAATGTGTGTAAATCCGTACAGGTGTGGTGTGTGCCTGGGTAAAGGTGCCTACAGGTCCCTCCCAGAGCAGAGCGGGCAGGGCTGTGAGGGGAGCAGAGCCCGGCTCTGGAGGAATCCTGGCGTGAGGGGAGCAGAGCCCGGCTCTGGAGGAATCCTGGCGTGAGGGGAGCAGAGCCCGGCTCTGNCATCACCTGTATAATGTGTGTAAATCCGTACAGGTGTGGTGTGTGCCTGGGTAAAGGTGCCTACAGGTCCCTCCCAGAGCAGAGCGGGCAGGGCTGTGAGGGGAGCAGAGCCCGGCTCTGGAGGAATCCTGGCGTGAGGGGAGCAGAGCCCGGCTCTGGAGGAATCCTGGCGTGAGGGGAGCAGAGCCCGGCTCTGAGGCGGGAACCCCGGCGTGAGGGGAGGAGAGGGAAGCCCGGCTCTGAGGCGGGAACCCTGGCGGTGAGAGGAAGGGAGCCCTGAGGGCTCACGGGGCCTGCAGCAGTGACGGGACTGTGAGCAGGGGATGAGCTGTGCTTCGTGAGGCAGCACTGTCCAAACTGCACGGACATGGAAATGCTGCTGACACAGGCCTTTTCATAACAAAAATATAGTGAGAATCTCAGTCAAAACTCTAAAAAAGGCCTGATTCATATAGCATCTCTGTCTACATTCTCCAAAAACTTTTCGCTCTTTTTAAACAATTGAAATGCATTAAAAATAATATGCATTGAATATTCTTTCCAAATATGTGTTGCAGAAAACATACTTTTGATTTTTCTTTTCCATACGTCTCAATCATACTTATCCAATTAAAACCATTCCCCTCTCATTTTTATATAGTGAAGACATTCAGTTTTGGAAAAGACAGAAATGGAAATGTAAGAAGTCAGAATTTCATTTTTAGGCAAATTATTTTAAAGGACTTTTTTGTGTGTCTATGATTCATATTAGTAAAAACAAAAGGTAATTTTCGAAAAAGCATTTTCAAGTTCTTTTTTTTTTCTTGCCTTAGAATATTTTTATTAGCCTAGAAACTTGCCCATACAATGCCAGCCTTATGCAACAGTAATTTACTGTTTACATCACTAAATGTAAATACTCCACATTTTATGCAGAACAGAATCCTTTGGGCTATCTGCAGTTTGTTTGTTCTTGAGCATTAATTTAATCTGAGAGGACACAAAAACGACCTAAAAGAAAACATAGCAGCTGAAGTAATTTTTGTGGTGTTGAACTAGCAGCACTATTTAACATTTAACTATTGGCACAACTTTGAGATCCATTCCCTGACTGATACCTCAGTGCACAGGGAAGGGGTCAGCTTGAGAGCGCCCCTGGGCTGTGGCTGCAGTGAATCCCAGCCTCAGATATCAGTGTCTCCTATTCCAGGAAATGTTCAAATCCTTCTGTCACTGCATTGATCATGTGTAATCTGGGGCTGTGGCTGCAGTGAATCCCAGCCTCAGATATCAGTGTCTCCTATTCCAGGAAATGTTCAAATCCTTCTGTCACTGCATTGATCATGTGTAATCTGGGGCTGTGGCTGCAGTGAATCCCAGCCCCAGATATCAGTGTCTCACATTCCAGGAAATGTTCAAACCCTTCTGTCACTGCATTGATCATCTGCAATCTCCCATCTCTTCTTAGCCTGAGCTGGTGAGAGTATTTGAAGCAAAGCAGAAGAAGTTTGTATGACAGACAGCAGAGGGGAAGATGCAGCTCCTGCTCACCAAGGCGTGTGTCCATCCCCACCTGCCGTGGTGCCCACGTGCCAGATGTTCCAGATGTTTTGGTTCCTGCATCACTCAGGCAATTCACCTCAATGCTCACCTAGATTTCTGCCAGTGGTGAAAAAGGGGAGTCACACAGGAAAGACAGTCCCATGAACAATTAAACAGCAGGGAAAAAGCCTCCTGGATTGACTAACAAGGGAATCTGGAGGCACTGCTTAGAAATGCTTACTTTATTTTATTGTTACTGATTAATTTAATCTTGTAAATATATCACTTTCAATTATGCTGTAAAAACAGGACAGTGAATCATGCAAGTTTTTTAACAGCAGCATGTTGGTAGCATGGCTTAACCATTCCCTGTGGAATTGCTTCTTTCATTTCAAGCAGCTTTGGCTTTCTTTCCTCGACAGTGAAATCACATACCATGGGATTCTTCCTGGAATAATCTCACGAAAATCTTACAAATGAATGCAGAAAAAGGAAGGTGTGAGAAAGAATGAGACAGAAAAGAATACTCCAGCTGACTAAGGGGAGAGATTTAAAGGTCAGTATCAAAACAGGCTGCAAAACCAAACATCAGAGAAGTCAATAAAGTCAATTAGCAAAATTGTATTGCTGATGTTTGGAAGTTAATTGTCTTAACAACAGGGTATAAACCTGTCACACATTCAAATGCTTTTGGGCCATTTTTGTTTCTTTTGCCTGAACAGAGAGTGCAGGAGCCTCCCTGTGACATCTCAGATTCAGTGATGTGGATCTCCTGAGGGGAAATGCTGGACTCCATTGTTTCATCTGGCTTGTGGCCATTAATTTGTGATTAATAACAAAGTACACGAAGAAATAGAGATTAATTATTGATCTGCTTTTGGGCACCAATAAGAACAAGTTTACAGCTGATCTCTAAAGCACTTTTTATCTTGTTGCAATAAGAAAATCAAATTTAATTCGTACTCCGTTTTTCTTGTGATTAATAGAACGTATGACAAAAAATCAGCATCATGAAATGCTGACCTGCAAAATGCAATTACCAGCCCAGATCTATTAGCTCAGCTTCATTTGATTCCTTAATCCAGAGAACCATTTGGACGCAAAATTGTCCCTAATGTGTCCCTCTGCCAATCCTTCCTGTGGCTGGTAGGAGCAGCCATCATGGTCTACATCACCCATGGAACCTTTTTCCAGGGATTCCTCAGGAGCTGGAACTCTACACACGGATCAATATTTGTGCCTTGGAGTACAATGAAGTGGAGCAACTTTTTTAAAATTTCAGTAGACAAATGTAATGATTGTGCATACTGCTCTGCAGTCAAAATATTTCAGTGCATACTTTTAAAAATTTCAAGGTTTTAAGTATTGTATCTTGATATTATGGTCTGAATGAGTAATTACCAATTTCTGAAAGGTTTCCTTCTTATTATGTGCAAGAACATTTTCATTTTGTCATGCATATTGCAGAAACAGGCCCACGAGGATGGAAATACATTGACAGGAACAAAACAGCAGGGTTGCAGCTTTGGTAGAGCAGCTCTGTTGTATTCAGGTGATTCAGGCCAGGTCAATCCATCTGAGTGCCCCTTACCTCTGTCATTTTAAGTTTGGGAGACCTCATCTAAGTACATTTTTAAGGATTTAACACAATGAATAGAAGGTCAGGCAAAAAACTAAGTAACAAATCAGTTTGAAAACACATATCATGAAACTGCTGAACTACTTTATAGAGGACTTCTGTCTTCAAATATCTGGGAGATTTTTCCTAGCTATTTACTTCAGAGTCAAAGCCTGTATTTACATTATAGCAAATGTAGAAGAAAACCCCCTTGAACAAACAGTGAATCATGCAGTTTAGTCTAAAAAAGGCAACTCCACAAGGAGCCACTAGAGTATAAGAAATTTCACTTATTTGTAAATTCATGAGAGACAGTTAGTCAAATCCAGACAATGAATTATGAATGGTTCTGAGCAAAGGGAGAGAATTGTACATACTGTACAACTGACAAGGAAGAGTTTGACATCCAAACACTGAGAAAATTACTGACTATAAAATAAATAGTAACTGAGAATAGAAGAATGTTTTCTATCTCATAGCTGCCAATCTAGTGCTGAAGTTTATAGTTAAAAGTGTTGTCCTTTGTTTAGACAAAGAAAGAAATCTTTGCAGGAGGCATGAATGATCTAATCTATTTTTCTCTGGTATTTCAGAGGTGCCTGCCCAGCTTTTAGTTAATAGTACCTTTTTTTTCAAACATCTGCTTTAAAGAGAAAATTTGGCTGCTAGGTGCATTTTCTGAGTGCACAGAAATGAGCAGAGGAGAGCTGCACCATGATGTGCCAGCCTCTCCCAAGCCTAGCTGTGTGCTTCCAGCTCCTCATCCTGCTGCACACTGTGGCTGTGTCTCAGCACTTTATCCCTTATTCCTGGAGGCTGCCAGTCTCCCCATCAGCTACAGAATCCTGTGTTCTGGGATTCTGCACCATCACAGGGCAGTTGGAACTGGGTGATATTTAGGGGCCATTTCAGCTCCAGCCATTCTCTGCTGCTACAATGGGAGCTCGACCTGACAGCTATTAAGATTTTCCTTTCAGCAAGATGAGTTACTTTAGGATTTTCAGATAGACTACATTGGTATGAAGAGAAATATTTGCCTGGCAGAAAAATTTAAACAGAATTCAGTCTCAAATACGGCAAATGTGTTGAGTTTCGTTTTTATTCTTTCATGAACACCTGTTTCTCTCTGCATCATAAAAGCTTTTTAAACTGAATCTTTCTCCCTTTTCTCAGTTTCAGAATCTTTCTGTCGGGACTCTGGCATGGAAAGGCCTTGCAAGTAGATAGCAATCTATTTTTTAATATTCATCAGCCAAGTTAAGCATGCACAATGATTTTTTCTCTGTCCCCCCAGTCGTGCTCTGCTCATACAATGGATCTGGCATTTGGAGGGAGAGGATGAGTCACTGGAGCAGCCAGGGAGAGCTGAGGATTCCTTGCAAAAGCTGGGCCTTCAAACACGTCTGCTACTCATCCCTTCACAGCACAATTCTAAAGTATGTGGCATGTTTATGGTAAGTTGCCTTTTAAAAAACAAAATTATAATAATGGGAACTGTCCAACAGCTGCCCCAAGGTTTGGAATGTGAATACTGGTCCCAGTGGAGGCAGATGAGAGGACAAAGCACAGATGAAATGGGGAAATGTGAAAGGTTATTAGCTGTGATCTGTACATCACTGTTCAGCAATTCACAGGATTAAAACTGGTTCTAAATAATCTGATGGGGAACATTATTTTTCTGTTTCCATTTGGAGGCTCCCTTCTAAGGCACAGGCTGGTTTTTCCATTTATAAAATTTCTGTTGCTCTCCTTTGAGCAGTGAATTTCAAGGAACAAGATTTCACTGGGCACTTCAATAAACCCCTCTGAGCTTCTCAGCTTTGTGGATTTGCAGTGAATGAGTAACAAATGCCCCTTGAAGGATCAGAGCAACTGCCAGTAAATGGGATTGTATGCACAGACTCCTATGTTATATTATGAGGGGCACATACAACTATTTCTAAATACAACCATTATCTCTGAAAAATCAACATCTGTGTCTCAGGTTCTACACCTCTCAAAATGTAGCATTTCAAAGAAAAATGCTTTAGCAACCACAGTAATCCTATGTGAGAAAATGGAATTTTACTGAATTTTATGCATTCATGTTTCTTAAAGAGCATTAAACATGAAATAGATATTTTCCCCAAGGGGTAGGAGTCTTTGAATTGCCTTTTTGAGAAATATATTAATTTCTATACAAATGTTACAGAAGAATACAGAAAGCCTAATAGTTTATCCTTGAAATTGATAAGCAAAAATCCTCTTCACTTTCTCTTTCCTAAATGCAAGCAAATGAGTTCCTCTGTGTCAAAAATCACAAATATCCAAGAAATCAAAATAATTTTGCAACAAAATATGCCTACTTTGGATTTAATGTATAAAACAAGAACATTCTAACATCCTAAGACTTTTATCACAGTGAGTGCCTTAGCTGGACAAACCACGGGCAGCAGTAACTTGTGCTGCCACCAACTTTGACGGCTTTTCTTACCTTGTGCTGTGCAGTAAAAAATGCACACAAGCAGTTACCATGGTGATTCCTGCATCACAGGACAGTCATGGCCTGCTGCAGAGATACAGAGCATTTTCTTAAAGAAGCATGCGTGCACGATGCACACAGCTAACAGATCATCATTTTTAGATAAATGTCCTTCTACAGCACATCTTTAATTTGATCAGGTGTGAAAATGTTAGCACAGAAAAAAGTCATGTCAAGGCCTCTCAAGCTGTACAACTGTAACAGTTGCACATAACTAGTTCAGTGGGCAGAAATTATTAAGCAGATTTTAAAACTTTCGGACAGGTTTTTTTTCTCCAGCAGTGCAAAGAGTATTGCACAGAGCTTGAAAATAAACATAACAAAAAAAGCCAATTATTTCCTTGGTAAAACAGGCCTGAAAGCACTTGGCAGACATTGTAAGAAGGTATCTGCACGGGTTAAACTGACTCAGTCACACAGAAACAGCAGAATGAATCTGATTTTGAAATTCTGGATTTTTTTCAAATATGGAAGGAATAACTTTCATGAGCTAATGTGTTTTAGTCTTCAGCCACAACCTAAATGCCCATGTCTGAAGAAAATATCCCAGTTATTCAAACAAAATGTAGCCTTCCAGCCTTAGGGGGATACCATTGCTTCACCTCCTGAGAACAGAGCTCTTTTTGCTTTTCAAACAGCTTGTCCTCACCTGGGAAGCAACCTTGTATCAGAACACCCTCTCTAAACTCCTCATTGGGGTGGATGTGAGACAGTGCCTGGTGTGTGTGAGCAGGGAAGGAAAGACAAAATAAAAACTGCTTCACTGAAAGATCTGCTTACATGTGTGGGAATAGCAAGGAGAGCAGAAGCTGATGTATGTACCCATGTCCCCACATTTCTGTTTCACTAATGCAATGCTGAGCTTTTTCATCCACTGGGCAGCCTTGGGCTGTTCTCTACAAAGGCTGATACTATTTTTCAAGTAAAAGTTTGGACAAAAAAATAAATCAGCTCTAATTAGGGATAGAAATTCAGAGTATTTTAATGTGTGTATAAACAACTGTGCAAGGAATGGAGAACTTCACCTTCTGTCAGTGTCTGAAGACAAGGAGGGTCATCAGCACTTCACAAATGCTTTGTCCATTTTCTCTATCAGAGCAGGCCCCATTTCTCCTCTTCATCACCATGAGGTACTTAGAGTTACCAAACTGAGTCTCAGGAAAATGTCAAACATAATGAAAAGGAAAGAGGAAAAAATTATAAAAGAGGGAAAGGTTGGCAACAGGTTCTCCTATGGGTCACATTCTCGAGGTTTGGCAGGTTCTTGTGTTTCCTCCACTAACAACACGCTCCCACCTCAGCTGCTTCTGCTGCTGCCACTGCTGCTCTGGTGTGTCACCAGGGTATTGTCCATGAAAACACCTCCTAAAGTACTGCAAAATGTCACTGCCAGGCTGCAATGGGAAAAACAGCTCTGCTCCTGAAAACACCACTGGAGCCTTACCCCTCTGTTTCTTCACCATGAAGCACATGGTGAAAGAAATGGAATATAATGACTTGAATGAGGAAAAAAAAAACACAAACTCCTTACTGCTGCAGTGAGATGTTCAAGGATAGTTTTGAGGATATCAGAATATAAAAGTTGATCAAAAACCTGAGAGTATAAAAGATGAGGTGCTCCAATAAGAGCTACAAGAGTGAGAACACTTGACAAAGAGGAAATGCCACTGGCATGTCAGATATAGTCAGATATATTTCATTCCAGCTCTTTGAGTGATAGAGAGACACAACTGACCAGAATAAAAATTATAGTTATGAATAAACATTGAGCTAATGGGAAAGGGACAAAAAAGAACAATCCAGAAAGTGTGTCAGTAAGTTTAAAATACCTTTTGTTAAACTGTGTGTTGATTCTGTATGTTGACAGCAACTGGTTTATACCTAGAGCAAAATAAAAAGAATGGGGAAAAAATTAGAAGAGCTGTTTCTTGGAATCTCCATTTAGATTCCAAAGATTACAAATAACATAAGAAGATTTTCAAATGAGCCACAGTGAACATTGAGGTACTAAAGACCGTAGGGAGAAAGTGGTTAAATATTTATGTTAAAAATGAGTATAAATTCATCACTTACTGATGTTCAGGAATATATTTTGTCACTGTAGAAAACTGAAAATCTGTCTTATCTCAATATCCTTTAGCAGTAACACAAATCTGGGAAGTGTCTGAAGCCTGAAACTGTGTAAGATAAGGACTAAAGTATAAACTCATTTATACTAATAAAAGTTAGATAATCAGCTGTCCAGCTGACCAGCAAGATCCTAAATCAACTTTCTGTGTGGTTGTTGAAGGGAAGAAACCTTAATATTTTTAAGATGAAACCTGATCATGTAATGAAGTGTGTATGCACTGTATTTGTGTGAATATCAACAGAGTATATCTTTGGATCCCCAAGTCTGTCTCTAGTCCTTGCAACATGTGAGATCACTTCTAAAAGGAACAGGATACCTTTGGGAAGTACTCTTGACACAGGCCTCTCAACATCACATCCATAACATGATGCTATTGTTATTTTCTTTAGTAAACCACATTCTTGATTATAGAAATTTTAGTCTTTGGTTTTCTTTTACAGTGAATTTCTAAGGCAGAATTGCTAAGAATTAATCTTCAGGCTAATTAGGGCTTGCTCCAAATGTTTCTGACCAAGTGATTCTGAAAACTGGGTCTGCCAGTGCTTTGGAAGCAACATAAGTGGCTCTGTTTGGATTTCAGATGCACACCAAGTGTGGTAGCAGCACACAGCTTTCCATACCTACTGACTCAGACTGGCAGGTACAACATTATCTGCTCTCTTCTTTGCCCATATGTTTCCTGGTTGTTTTTTTCCTAAAAAAAAGTTTATAATCTCTAAATAACCAAATGCATCTTCTGACTTGCAAGAATAGGAAAAAAGTCTGTGAGGATCGAGATGAATCATTTGACCCACACATGTTTCACCAAATGCATGGGTGGACACCAGAAACTTTTGCTGCTGCTAACTTCTAGGCTATAAAATTATCAGGTTACAAAACGATGTCATTTATTCCTCAGAATTTTCAGCAACAAACTCTGCTGGGCAACAACTGAAGAATTATTCTGAGGTTTGAAAGATTGGATCTGAGGTCCATGTGTGTTCTTGTGCATGTTCTGCAGGAGGTGTGATGCCAGGAATCTCCCCTTGCATTCTGTGTGAGGATATTTTCCCCTGTTCTTTCATCTGAGCTGCTGAAGCAGCTCCCTGTGTAAGGAAGGGTCACAGAGGACAAGAACTGTGGTCCTGGTCAGACCACATCTTACTGCTTTGACTCCAACAGTGAGGAAAAGTGAGCTCCTATGAGGAGTACAATGAAAGCAGGAATAGGCAGTATTTATTTCCCCTCTTCATACTCTGCTACCAATTTTCAGCTTGGAAAATTCCCAAAGCCTGGTTGTATTTGTCTACTTAGTAATCATCAATTAATCTCTCTTCTGAATGCTTGTTAGTTCCCTCTTTGCAAAATATATTCTGTTATCCAAGATGCCCTAAAGCAAACAATTCCACAGGCCTAGCACAGCCATAACTTCCTGCTTGCTTTTAATATTTTGGGATGTTTTTGTTTGTTTGGGGTTTGTATTTTGGTTTTTGTCAGCCCCATATTCCTTCTTGCTTTTTATGTTTTGGGGTTTTTTGGTTTATTTAGGGGGGTTTTGTTTGTTTTTTGTCAGCCTCTCCTATCCTAATTTGATGGTCCTGATTTTCTTATGTTGGATAACACAAATTCAGTTCACTCTCCTCCTCATGATTTTGAAGACTTCTGTCTTGATTAGCTGCCTTAATCTCCATGGTGAAGATTGCTAGCACCATTGTCTACGTAAGAGTCACTCCATTCTTTTGCATCCCTTGATTCTGAGAGTTTTCTAGTTCCAGCCTCTGTTTTGTGAGGTCAGAGGACCATAACTGGCCACAACATTTCTGGTGTTGACAAACCATGGGTGTATTCAATGGCTGAATGCAGCTTTCTTTATTTTCTTTTTCTATTCCTGTAATTCCAAATGTTTGACTTTCTTTTTGGCCTTTGCTGAGCACTGGAGCTGGCATGCATCTCTATATGATGATTCCAATACCTTGTTCCTAAAAGGTGGTGCTCATCTCAGGACCCAGCACAGTGAACATAAATGTGGGACAATCTTGCCCTTGTGTGTGACCCTTCACACATAAAGAAACTCAAAATCTCACACGCACTCTATAGATATAAATAAATTATTCCAGAAATGAGGACCAGAAATAGTAATGCATCAGTGTCACAGGGAGAGGAGAGATCAGATTCCTAATATCTACTTCACTAAATAATTAAATCTTTATGTTACTTATTGATTGGAAAGAAGAAGCATAGCTCAGCCTTCTGAACTTCCTGCTCTCCCTGGACTCGGGGCTCTCTCCCCTGTCTCAGACCTGCCTCCTCTCTTGCAGAGCTCCATGAATTTTTAATTGTTCCACACAGCTTGGGCAGCTCAGGCAGCAGAGACTGGCAGTGCATTATTGTGCAGTGCCTCACTGGCTGGTGACCAGAACCAGAGGGAAGGGAGGGAGACAAACAAAAAGGGCAGTGGGAAGGGGGAAGAGAGAGAGGGAAAAGAAAGGAGGGAGGGAGGGAAGAAGGAAGGAAGGAAGGAAGGAAGGAAGAAAGGAAGGAAGGAAGGAAGGAAGGAAGTGAATTAGTCTCTAGCCCACATTAGTCCTTGTACTACTGAGTTATTAGATAAATTTTGGAGCACCTGCTTCTGCTCGGTTCTGAAAAAAGGTTGGCCTAAGTCAGAAAAAAAAGCTCGAATGCTTGATTCCCATGGAGAGTTTGGGACTGAACTGAGAGAAGAAATGGATCAGTGTGCCTGTCAGCTTTTTAACTTCCAGAAAGGAGATGAGTTCAGGCTATGTCTTTCTCATCATGATTTCCTCTTGGCAATTTGCAGATCCTTGGTCTGTACTTCTGCCTTTGCATCATGTATTGTCACTAAGCCTGACTTTTTCTGTTGTGCCAGTCCCAGGTGACTTAGTTATTTCCACTGGCAAAGCAAACAAGCTGGGATCTGCCAGGTTGGCATCATGAGCCCCAAGGTCCCCTTGCCACTGCAGTCTCTAAGTGAATCTGAATATAAAATAGCTTTCTGTTGAACAGAGAAGAAGTTAAAGTTATTAGATTCCTCTTAAATAGAAATAAAGTAGCTCATTATTTTTAAAGTAAATAATTTTTTACTTGACACCTTAATTCCCAAATGAAGTAGATCTTGGCACAAAGGATGAAGTCACAGTAAATATTTTCAGTATGTGGTGCTTTAGGAGCCTTCCCAGCAGTTCACTCAGACTCCCACATGGAAGCTTATCATGGCCATGCTCCCATTCCTGTTTCATTTCTGTGTGGAGTTTATGCTTTCCTGGGGATGTGGTTTTTTTTACACTGCATGTACAATACTTGGTGTGGTGGGGACCCTGTCTAATTTATAAATGAGGCTTTTTAGTCACTAGTATCTCTTTGTATGATGTTTTTCTGTCTTACAGAAAGAAAAATACATTCAAGATTGTGATATTTCTGGACACCACTGCTAGTATACCAGCTTCAAATATTTTCTTCCCTAAATGGGAAGAAGAATCATGAATAAGATTAGCAGTCCCTCAAGGTGCTTTAAAAATCCAGGCCTTTGGCATTTATATGTTCATTTGCAATTTAAATAAAAAGGAAATAGTCAAATACCCTGTGCAACTCTGAAAACCGTATCTTAAGATTTATGACAATGCATAAAAAGCTGAAAAGGAAATTGTTTCCCCAGCAGTACTATGCATTATTTATCTGTGTTTTAGCTGTATTTTCATTTTACAGCACAGAAATGAAAGTGCTGGTAAGCCTACTGACTTTACCATTTAGTCCAATTCCCATCAAATATAGGACTGTTTTCATGAGTGGTAAAACCACTTTTGCTCAGCTGTGTGTTGTGCATGCTGTGCTAAGCTGTAATGCAAGCTAAAAGCTTTTTTTAGGTATTTAAAATAGTTCATTATTACTAACAGTTACACACAGCCAGATTTACTTAAAGAAGTATGGCTGGATTTAAAGATCACAAACCCTCCAAAGACCTAAAAATAATCAATTCTTTAGGGGGTTATGGAGCTTTTAGGTCTGTTTCTGCAGTACGGAAATCAGATGTGGATTACAAACAGGAAACAGTGCCCTAATAGCTTACAGTATTATTTTACATGATGAAATTGTACAATTCAGTGTGTACACTGCATGGCATAGTGCCTAAACCTGCCCTTCTACGTGTCCTCATTGATTTTATCATTATGTAAATACCTCACAGCATAAAGCAAACTGTTGTAAGCATTTGGGGCTATAGCAGACTTTAATGACAAGTATAGTGTTTGTGTTTTCTGTGCAGCACAGCAGAGTTTTCACATGGGTCAAGTGTACCTTTGGCTCTAAAGGTGTAAAGGCCTCTGGAAATGAACCAGGGCACTTCTGCCAAATGAGGGATTGCTGCTTTTGGGAACCCTCACCAAATTAAGGACCATTATATGTTAGTGTGGTGTTTGAGTATACAGAATCAGAGGATACAGATTTAATGTTTAATCTTTAGCATTCAGAAGGCTTTAGTCAAGCCTCAAAAAGTGAGGGTTTCCAGGGTAAAAAACTAACAATTTTTGTGAGTCAAATATTAGTTCAATCAGCTGTTCCCCTGTGCTGAGGCTTTTCACTTTTAACTTTCTGGACCATGACAGTGTCACTACATTGGGCTGTCCAGCTTTCTTCCAGACGTGTGAGGACTTGAAACTGGTATTTTGGACATATTTATTTGGACAGAAGTTTGGGATTCTCACAGAGCTGTCTGAATCAGGAGGCCAAACAGGCACTGCTCCACCCTCCCCAAAGTGCTGGCGGTTCAAATCAAGGTGCTCACCCAGCCTCAGGGTTGCCTCCTGCAGTGTCCCAAGTTTTCCAGGTTTCCCCAGTCCCCCTGGATCAGAGCTGACCTTCACCCTGTGGTGTGCTCTCACCTCTGCCTCCAGGACACATCCCTGATCTGCACAGGCTGTGGAAATGCAGGACTAGGGAAAGATTTTCCAGTGGGAAAGTTCATCCTTTGAGGGTTACACGCAGGTGCTCCAGGACTGCAGCTTGGTGTGCAGGCAGGCCCAGACAGCACAGAGAAATGAGTGCAGTCCTCTGAGGGCACCTCCCACAGAGCCTCCCTGTGGAGGCACATCCAATGGTTTTCCAGCTTGCTTCCTATGGCACAGTCTGGACATTGCAGAGAAGGGATTTTTTAGCAAGGACAACTAAACCAAATAGAAACAAAACTGTCTTCTAGGAAAAATAAAACAATTACTTTGCCTAACAATGCCTTTCCCTGTCAGAAGTGGAAACACTCTGGTTTCATTGAAATGTCATTTAGTTGAAAATCAAAAGAGGTGTCAAGAATAAAGCAACTTGTTTTGGCACTTCTGAACTGAAAGTTTGTAGTTTTTCTTACACAGAGTGTGGAAACAAAATAGAATGGTTCAAAACATCTGTTTCCCAGGATTTTCATTTTAGAAATTCCAAACTTTAGATCTGTTTTCCCTAAATTGAACAGGAATAATTGCTGAAATCTTCATTTTTCTACAGGCTGCATTTCCTGTCTTCTGTCTTGCATTCAGAGTGTTCTACCTGCTCAGAAAAGAACAGCCATCTCTGGTCTACAACCTCACTGGACTGCTGTGCTGGAAGGTAAGTAAAAACCTGTATTATTGGGCTGAATTTCCACTCTCCTGGGAGAATGCAAAACCCCCATTAAGGCAGTAACACATCCAGTGGAGTGCTGAGAATACTTTCAGAAGTGCTGTCACACAGGGGAGTGTAAGATCCGCGTTTCTTTAGATGACTGTTTGCTGTTTGGCAGGCCCAGGCTCAGAAAAACCAACCAAACAACCCAACAAACAAACAAACAGTGCCCACCAGGTAATGATGCCTTGAGGTATATTAAAATAACTAGGCAGACTCAGCAATCTGAAAAAAGTCATTGTAGAGCCTCATGGCAGTCTTGTAGTCAGTTCATGCTCACACCAATAAAGGCAGGCAGCTTCAGGAAACCTTTGCCTCAGTGTACAAAGAAAATACTAAATACAGATACACTGGTTAACCCAGCTGCTTTGACCACAGCTATGATTTCAGGCTGCTTACTGCAAACGTAAAACGTATGTAAGGAGAACAAAAATGTAGAGATTTGTACACGCTGCCTGTTCATACAGCTGGTAAAAAGAGATTTGTGGTTCAACGTGATGGTCATGCATTTCTTTAAAAAAAATGTAAGTTAGCATAAAATCATAAATAATAGCTGGTTCTACCATAAAAAGGGAAATGAATATTAAACACTTTTGCCCTTGAAAATTTAGAAATCAGGTTTGTTTTTGGTCAGGCAGAGAGGTTGTGGCAATATTTCCTTCTCCTCAGTTCCCGTGGGCAGGGCAGGTCCAGTGCACCAGAGCCATCAGCAGCCCCTGCCCTGAATTCCTGGTGCTGGCCAGCCTTGCTCGTTTGTAGAACACTCTGCTCCCCTTGCTTCACAGTAGCTGTGAGCTCCACAGCCTCCTCCAGGGATACTTATGCACATTAAGGGCTGCAAGCATGGGAAGGCACGGAAGGGCCTGGCTGTTCCCATCTGGAGCTCTGAATGTGCAGCTTTGGCCTCCTCTGGCCCACAGGGGACACTACACCAGGGTAATAAGGTTTCCTATACATCTTGTTAAGCCAGCATTAGACTGAAAAATACCACTTTTCATCCACATGTCACCGTCTCCTGAGCCCTCAGCTTGTCCCAAGATCTCATAAAATACTTGCTTCCACCTGTTTCCACCAGTATCCCCTGGAGTTTACCATGAATATAATTGCCTGCCAGTTTTTATGTCTGCTTAAACTCCAAGACCTTTAAATAATTTATGTCCTAATTACAGTTCATTATTTTTTAACTAGAAGGCTCAATTCCGTTCACACAAAAGAAAATTCATAGGATTCATTCTGGGGAAACACTTTCAAGGAGCCATATAAAAATAGCAAGTGTGATCATGGTTTTGAGAAATGAACTTAAACTGGCTCAAATAAAATGTCATAAAAACATTGATCATTCCCTTCTGATATGGATCATATTAATTTTGGCACAGATTCTATTAAATAATTTAATGTGAAATGTAATACCTCAGATTTCTGGGAGAGGTTATGTATTGATCATCTCATTCGGGGCTACCATTCTGCTTGCAATTTATATTCCTTTTTCCCAAGCAGCAGGATTAGACCCAACTAATGTTTCAATCAATCTCCACTAACACAACCCCAGGCTATCAAATTCATCTAAGATAATTTAGAGCAGAAGCCTGCAATGCCTCTGAGCCACAGTTCAGAATTAAACTTCTCTTTTTGGAAAGGGATTGTCAGTGTTTTTTTCAGGAATAAGCAAGTAATGCCTAAACTTGCTCTGTGATTTGTGGCAGGGCATCTCAGGGAGAGGGGAAATCATTCTAATGGAGTGTTGTGAGTTGCTTGAGTTCAGCAAGTTAATAGAAGACACATGTCTGGAATGATTTTACTGTTAGCATTTTGTCTGAGAAATATACACAAAGGAAAAGGAGAGGATGAAATTATAGGACAAGAGCAGACTGAAGGCTTTTTGAAGTTTTACTGTTGCTACCAGGAATAGCTGTAACTCTTTTACAGGTTTCTGGTATTTGTGTTAAGCATATCCTGGCCATGACGTTAAAAAATCTGATTGTGTATCCATGCATGATTGCTTCTCCACGTTTGCCCAACTGGGTCTATTTAAGTGACCTGGGGCCAAGAAAATTCCAATGGTCTATTCTACCAGAAGCTCTAAAAAAATTAATTCCTGGTGAATTTGAAAAACACATGCCTTTGTAGACAGAATTAGGTGTTGCAGGAGACATTTGGTTATTAAAATATTTACTTAAGAAAACAAAACTGTTAGAAGTTGACCACTTTAGCAAAAAAAGAACAAAAAAGGCTGCTCAGACATATATTTGTACAACTTTACCTAAAGGGGCAGTAGAACATTTATGAGTAAATCTGGCACTATGTGGATGTGTTTCCCATGTCTGTGTGCTGGATCTGACTCGCCAGTGTAGCTCAGCACTGATCCCCAATTCCTCCTTCCCTGGAAGCCCCTCAGGCACAGCCTCTCTGGCCCTGAGGGGGCTGAAATGCCACATTGCTGGCTCAGAGCAGGTGCTGGTGGCATCACTGAGGAGGAGGTTTTAACACTGTCCTAATGAGAATAATGACATGTTTGCTACTGCATGGGACACTTAACAAATGCCATGCAGGCATGCAGCTGGGGAGAGGAGAGTACCTGCTCCTCTTTATTTTCAGAACAGACTAGTGGCTTTTCCTTACACTCAAAAGATTGTGTAGAGCTGGAACAGATGGGGGAAAGGAGACAAAAATCTTCACAAAAATCTTCACATCAATGCACTCAGTTGTGGAATTATATGTTATATAGGAGATACAAACTGTCCATCCGATTTTCTGTGGAGCAAAGGAGCACACCCCACCCCCTCCCCCCAAAAAAACCCCCAAAGCAAAAAGCCCAGTACAAAGACTGCATATTTAGGTTACTAAAGTAATTTCTCAGTTACCTGCCTTTAGCTTATTTTACTTAATACCTCATCACATCTGAGCTTGGCTGGCCTGCTTAGGAAGTATGGTTAAGTTTTTCATCTAATACTGAGAAAGATGGCAAAGATTTGTGGGCCAGTTTTCTTCCCCAGCCTTGTCAAAGGCCCAGCAGATATTATGTTCTTTTCCCTTCAGCACAGGCACCATATGGAAATAATGCAGGGCAGATATCAGTCCCAGCCATTTTTGTGCTCTTTGGAACCTGACTGCTCAGGCACTAGAGGGATTTCTGGCCATGGGTGCTCTCATTAACAAATGTCTGAGTCAGAACATGAAACACCATCTACAGCATTTAATCCTGGCAAAAAGAAGATAAAACTCAACCAAGTCTTTTCAAGATAGCTAAATGCTGCCCACCTGTTTCCAGAGAAACATACATGTGTCAAAGGCAGGATCAGACTCCCACTTGCACATCTTCTGCCCAAGCCTGCAGGTATTCTGCCTGCAGAGGCATGTTTTGCATGATTTCAAGCATACTGTGGGGTAACTGGGGCAGTTCTTAAAGCCAGATAAAGAATTGTATTGATTTATTTATTTATACTGATTCATGTATGCACATCTTCTCTCTCATCATTAAAATTACCAGGACATTTATTGTCAAATTGCCTCAAATACAGGATTTTTGCTTCCACCATGTTTGGTTCAAAATCAGATAATTGTGTTCATCACTGAAGGTACTGATGCGGATTCATGAGAGGAATGACTGTATGCAACCTGCTTAGCAATGCTAATATTGCTTTGCAAAATGCTTCATCCCAGTAATTTCTGTATCAACAAGGGAAGTTCAGAGGATGTTGCTGTAATAAATTATTTTTCCTGAGGGAGATTAAAGTCCTCTGACAGTGCCCCATGTGTTGTAAGAACCATGGGCTGTAACAGTTTCATCATGCAGGGGTAGCCCTTGTTGATTTATTACCTATCTAATGGTCTTTAGAGGGGAGCCTTGTTAATAATTTTAATTTGCTCCACACTGGGTTTGACATAGGGAGCGTTGTGTGTAACATCACACAGTGAACTTTGAACAGCCCAGGAGAGTGGCAAAGAATTCATCAATACCTAAAGCAGCATCTTGTTCAGGTGGAGGAGCCCTCAGTAAATCCTGAATTGTGTCTCTTAGAGCAACACAGGCTTTCAAAGTCCTTTATTGGGATTTTACAGGACATGAGGCTTCCCAGCATTTCTCACACAGCAACAACAACAAAAGCCTAACTAACCAGTTAAAAAGACAGAACCCTCTTCAGAACTTCAAAATGATGCTGTACATGGTGGAAAAAAAATCAGCTGCTTACTGTGTGCAGCACACTAAGCCTTTGTTCTTTTCAGCAGAACTGTTCATGGAACAGTTCATGAGCTGCAGAATAGCAATTTCTGTGAATATTTTAAAAACTCCTAACAAATTAAGTATGTGCCTAATGTTTATATTTAAAATAGTGTTTTGTCTTGGGGAAAAAATTGTTAGTTTGTGCACCACCACCATGGAAGATATAAAGGTTTTTATTTTCCATAGGTGAATTGTGTCTAATCTCTGGCTGAAAATGAGATCATTCACTAGGAAAAGAACTCCACACCTTTTGTAGGAGTTGCTCAGGTTGATATTCTCAGAAGTGATCATGAATTCAGTGGCACAGCTGTCACAAAGAAACCACTAACAGTGGTGTTGCCATGTGAAAAGGGGGGGAATATATATACTTGTAACAGCACTGATTTAAGTTCCAGGTCATCTCAAAGTTAATTCTGGTGATATGCCTGAATCTGTCTGGGGCTAGGGCAGAAATTCTACTGACTTCAAAGAGCACCCACAACCAAAGAGCATTGATTGGAACAAATTTAGCTTCAATAAATACATAGATTACACTGTGACCTGCAAAATTTAATCCCATATTTTATGTAAACACAGGCATTTTAAAGACAGTGCTGAACCCCCAAACCCTGAACCATGTGCAGTGAGAGCTGGCAGGAGGCACAGGTACTACCTGTGAGGTGTGTGAACACTCTTATTTAAATTGCTGACTGCTATCAGATACTAAGTGATGAGCATTGAAACATCTATTTTATCAACTGCTCCTCTCCACTGAGGAAAAGCAGCAGCATAGCACTCGGATGCTCTAATCTCCTTTGCAGGAGGAATCAGATTGGAAATATATTTAGGTTGATGAGATAGATGTCTTTATCCTACTCTTTCCGAGTAATGGCTACAGAAAGCCAAAATGTCCACTGGGATTCCTGAGCATGATAAAAACAATTTTGGTGTGGCAGATTTGTTGTCATTCTGGTCACACTGCTGTTTATAGCATACAGAAAAAAAACCTTTGTGCATTTAGTGTAAGAATTTCAGGAAGAACATTGACATAAAGACACAAGGCTGTGTACATCCTAGGTATGAAGAAAAGCACATCTGAAACAAAAAGAAAGTCAGGTTCTAATCCTTTACTGCTACAGAACATACATTTTTTTTTTTTTTTTCAAAAATCACTGAGCAAAGAATTACTTAGTTTGCAAATCTTGCTTTACTGTAAAAGTAGGGAGAGACCTGTATTTAATCATCAAAATACACATCTAATACCAGTTTCTTGTGGGTAGACAGACAGAGCTGAGGGCACTGCTGGCTCTGAGCTCTTGCAGCTCTGTTCATTCCTCAGGAGTGGAACAGCCCGGCCCTGCCAGCTCTGGGGGTGCTAAAGAGTGACTGGGCTGGGTGGGGGCACTTGGGGTCTGCTGGCCCTACTGGGAGGAGGGAGGGACAGGAGGGACAAGGGACAGAGACGGGAGACCTTGTCCAGGGGACAGGCAGGGTGAGGTGGCCGTGCTGGGGACAGGAAGGAGCCAGCTGGAGCTGCAGAAGGAAGAGAAGAAGGAGAGAAAGAGCCAGAGCTGTGTGGAGCTGCCCATGGGAGGCTGCACAGAAAAGGTAAGAGAGACTTAGATAACCAGGAGCTGAGGTTTGAAGCCTTCTGGGATTTTACTGAAGCACTCAGTGTTGTGGCTGTCTCTACAACCACACTTTGGAATTGTTTTTTCCTTGTTACTCAACCAGATTTAATGAATTTGCAGACTTTTTTCTCTTATTTTGATATTGAAAAAATATTTTCCTTTTACACAGGTGAAACTAAAATTAATCAGAGAACAAAAAATAGAACATTTTATTACTGGAAAGTTATTTCATGATTGTCTGAAGCATTGCAATTCAATCAAACCCACCAGTGTTGTTGGTAGTCCCATCCAGTGTTGATTTAATCAAGGCCATACGAAGCAGTTGAAATCAGGGCCCGGTTCAAGTGGCTTCCCCAATGATAATTTATTTTCCTTGAAGCCAGACGTGAGTTTCACGCCCCCTGACCCTGCTGATAATGAAAACATTGCTGGCTTGGTGAGGAACACGTGAATTAAAGCCCCAGGCTCAGGCTCTCTGTTACTGCAGACCCTGGGCAGACACATCCCTGAGGGCACACAGGGGTCTGGTGCCAGCCCTGAACCGTGCTGCTGGCACCAGGCTGGGCACTGTGGGGAGAAGGGACCTGGCAGAGGGAGTGGGACACAAACCCCACAGGAGGCAGCTGTGTGCCCACCCAACCACACGGGCTCTGCCATCCCAGGGATCCTGCTCCTCCTCCGGGCAGGCCTCAGGAGCAGTGAACCCTTCCCTGGGTCAGTATCTGCGCTTGGAAGGACAGGGAAAAGGAGGAGCTTCCCCTGGAATGGAGAATGTCAACCCCTTCCCCCTGAATTATTGTAGCTCTCAAATTAAAGGGCTTTCAGAAACAGCTATGGGAAAGGGGTAACAGTTCTTGAACAGCTACCAAGGAAAAAGCAGTGTAATCCAGCCAACAGCAGATAAACTGAGGAGATGGCCGTGTCCTGTTGTGGTCTTTGCCGTATTCTCCTGGGTAACCTTATCATGCTAACCAGTCCCACATTCACAAAGCTTCCTAGTCAATTTGAGCCCTCTCTTCAGAACTTTTAACTGTCTACTAACTGCTACACAAGTAAGATTAGGCATATGGTACCAGAATGTATATAAAATCTGTATATATATCAATCTGCAACATCATACCACATCCAAAAAGGACAACAGGACGCCTCCCTTCTCATCTCCTTCTTTCTCTTGCTCAGAAAAAAATAATCTATTATGAAATATGTTTGCCTTTCACTGTGCATAAAAAGTGAAAGAAGTAGATTCAAGGAGAAAGGAGCAAGGGAAGACAAGTAGTGGAAGAACAACTCATTGACTACAGTAGAACTCTAAAAAGTTACAATAGAGGCAATGAGTGACTCAAGATTTATAATATCAACTGAGTTTATGCTCTGCATCTTCATGAAATATTGTGACATGGTAATAGTATTCCCCTATTTACCTGATCTAAAATTCACTGAAGTTAATGGAAATATTTCTGTCAATAGGGATAACATGACTGATTTGGGAGGTAGTTTTGGCTGGGTGGATTGAGTTCAAGGAGATCTCCACAGCCAGCAGTGAGTATCCCTCCCTGGAGATATCCAAGCACTGCCTGGCTCCTGTGCCAGGGGCTCTGGGATGACCCTGCTGAGCAGGGAGGCTGGACCAGAGGAACCACTGTGCTCCCTTCCAGCCCTGTCCCTCCTGGGATCACATAAATCATGTTAAGGATCAGAAAGACTTGGTGCCAATAAAGCTCATTTCTGTAAAGTATACCTATAAATTTCCAAATGAAATATTCATTAGAATTCAACATTCAAAAAACTGGAAGAGAAATATTGACTAGCTGCAGTTGAACACTAATTGCTTATCACAGTGTGAGGGATGATTTTGTTATACACACAATTACATTTATATAATATCCTGCAGCACTACTGTTCTGTAATGAACAGTCTGATTTTCTGGGGTAATCATATAAAGTAATTTATGGCTTAATAATATGCAAAAGCAATGCATTGATCACTTTAAAATCACAGCAGAATTATCCCCTATGACTAATTGTGTATTCTGTGTGTTCTGATGTTCTTCCAGTTTTACATCCCTCTGCAGAGCTTCCATGAATCTTTAATTCCCTTCAAATGCAGTCATGCCAGAACCACTTTTCATCATCCTGTTCACTCAGCTGAATTCCAATGATCTCCACAAATCAAAATATATTTGAGATTGTTTGCTTCACAAATTAGGAGCTATAGAAAATGAGCATTAAGTTTTATTACCCCACATACTCTTCTGGAAGGGTTTTCAAGCAGTGTTTCTTCTGATTGTTCCAGGTGCTAGAAAGTATAACAAGGTGGGATGATAAAAGCACTTTCAATACCAAAACAGATCCTTTGAAAAAAATGTTTCCATAATCTTGATAATTTTTTCATAAGCTCTTTCATTGTAGATGTATTTCACTAAAATTGTAAAGAGAAATGTTTCTATACATATCATGATCTTTTCTTTTTGATAGATATTATCTTTGGCTGCTTGGGACCACTCATTTATGACTTAGCTATGCCATTTTCTCTTGCCAATTTTTCTTGAATTTTAGCATTGTAGTATATTTATATTTTATGTTAATGAAGCGTGTCCATAAAATTTCTTTTTTATTTTCAGATAAACTTAAATGTTTTCTTCACTGTTGCATTACTTGTTCCTTCTTTATGAAGGAGAGAAATGCAAGAGCAATGCAATTCTAGTTTCTGTTCGCTATATCTTAAAACCGATGATTTAAAAAAAAAAATCAAATTTCTTTTCATATTGTTACATTGTTTTCTTAAGTATCTTACATTGGAAATCTAAGTTTTAAAAATCTAGATTTTTAAAACTATTTGAAGTATTTAATAATATATTTCATAATACCTGTATTCTTTATAAATGTTTATTCTAGTGCTAGAAATAACCCACATTAAATAGTGGAATGTAAATATTACATATGTTGCATATTTTATGTTGCAGAAAACATATGAGAGATATCTAGCCCTTATGATTATTCCCCTATTACCATGTTACAAGTGCCTAAACCTGTAATTTCTCACTTGGAGTGGAACAAATTTACCTTTGACTATAAGACAATGTGTGGTAATTACCTTCATAAGTTTAACACTGGAGCTTCCCCATCCCTCCCTGGCTCAGCAGAGCTGCCCTGCACGGAGCCTGGAGCATCCCCATCCCTCCTCTGGGCTGCTGCTGGACCCTGTGCACAGCCAGTGTGTGCTAAAGGTGAGCAACAGAGCAACATTTATGGGAAGGAACTGCAGCACATCACACATTTGTATTGCAAGGTAGCCTGCTTTCATCAATAGGTTTGGGTTTTTTGTCCCCTTTAGTTCCTGTTTGTTTTTCTTGGGTTTGTTGGTTTGGTTTGGGTTTTTTTTGGTTTTTTTTGGTTTTTTGGTTTTTTTTTTTTTTTTTGTCCCCTTTAGTTCCTGTTTCTTGGTTTTCTACAGAAATGGCCAGCTAGTGATACTTTGTGTATCACGAATGCACAGAGTAGCACACTGCTGTCTACTGAATAATGCCACACATGAGCTCAGAATCAGAAGGAAATCCCACCAGCTCTTCATCATTTCCTGAGCCAGCTTTATTAGAGCTACAGCTAATAAACAAATTTTTCAATATGGGGCAGTGGACCCTGAAAGCATGGTCTGACCAGATGGGTACAAGGATGCAGACAAATAAATAATTAAAGATAAGTGAGGCTTCACAGCTTCTGCAGGAAGTGAGTGACACATCTCATGCTCAGAGCATTAACATGACAGGAATTCAAAAGGCCTGAAATTTATGTGGCCCATTAACAGGGCACACATGTGCACAAACACATGAAGTTTCCTAATCACCCCTGGCTCTGTTTGCATGTACCAGCCCGGGTCAGGAGGGGTGAGTGCCTCTGATCAATAGGCAGTTGTTAGAGTAACAGCCATGTCAGTTCTGGATGGCCGGGCGGGTGCAAACATGTTTGTTCTGCTTAATGTGACACAGTCCCGTCAAATTAACAACCACGGGCACGGGCAGGCTGCCTAATGGGCTGCAGGCACTTCCACGGGGAATTGTCACCCACTCTGAACCACAGATCTGAAACCTCATTACAGGGGGTTTATTTGCTGATAATAGCTGGAGCCACACTTGATGTACAGAGCTGTTGTCTCATTTTAGAGATCCAGCGTGCTGCAGTGCTCAGTACACAGACTGTCCCTACACTGACATAACCTCAAGATAACACCTGTGTGTTATGGGAGCAGTAGAGTGACTTGGACAAGCCCTCCTGGTCAGTTAAACTGGAGTGGATACTGACCTTGTAAATGCAGAGGGTTTCCTTTTTCTGCTCTGAGTCAATGATATCAGTACAGCATAGGCAGGAAAGCTGAACCCCAAAATGCAAGCTGTAACCAAGGTCCGAAACACAAATTTCATCTCCCCTGTGTACTGCTAGAATAGAGTAACTGTGGTTAAAAATCAGCTTCAGTCTGGGGCCATTTTTTGCCACAGGCATGCAGAGCTGGATTGACAGATCCCCTTCCCTCTTCCTTTACTAAGAGAATGATGGCTGCAGGTAAAAATAGGAAAGTCAACCACAGACATTCAGAAAAATGCCTTTTAATCAGAAATGGCTGCAATTTGTCTTGCTGGATAGCATTTGATGCTGAGCTGTGGGAGATGCAGGGATCCATTCCGGGTGATTCTGCCACACAGAGCTGGGCTTGCTCTTCCTTTGGGAATGGAAAAGGGAAGATGGCAGGTGATATTTGTGGGGGAATCTTTTTCTTTCCAAAGGGGTGCCATGGCTAGCCTGGCTTTCCAGAGCTCCAGTGCTTTGTTTTCCTCAGCTATCTGCTGCCACTGCCAAATGGTTTCTTTGCCTTCACACAGAACCAGCCCTGAGCATTCCCATGTGCAAAGGATAATTTTACATAGCTCGTGGCCTTGACCACTCCTGGTTGATTTCCACTGGGAAATCAAAACTCAGCAGATTGCAAGATTAATTCCCTGTCACATTTGAAGAAACACACTGTAAACTACAGAAAGGCTTAGAAATTCATATGGGAAATTTTAATATGAGTGTGATTCCACCTGAAATTGCTCTCTGTAGTTTTCATTTTTGCTTCTAAATGTTGTGGATTAAATTAGAAATTCAGCACTAAAAAAGCAATCAAATTTAAACATAATAATTAGTTTATGAGAAGATCTAATAAAGGAAAATGTATTAAATTCTCCTGTAAGTAGGTTTGAAGGAAGTGTTTCATCAAAATTATTCAGTAGAAGATCATCCAAATTTTTTCACAGAAAATGTTATTTTCAGTTGTTTTTCTTGTTATTATTCTACCTAAAAAGCCTGCTTACTACCAACAGTTCAGAATTTTAAGTGGGGGGGAAAAAACCCAAACAAATCTTCAATACTGGAAAAGAGAAATGTTTTGGCTATAGCTAAACATCCTTCAGTCAGGAGATGTTGCCAGTCAAGGATGACAGGATTTGGAGTGCAGATGGGTTTTTGTGAGGAGGATGAGAGATAACAACACAGATCACAAGCACTTGGTGGTCTCTGTGTTTGGGAAGAGCAGAGGTATGACCTAAAGCCCTGTGAGACATCTGGGGTTATCCAAATCTTTAGAGATTGGAACAAACTGCTGAAATACTGCAGTTCTGCCATGTATGCTAAAGCAGGTATATTTTTGAAATCTCAAAAAAAAATTGTGAAAGATGTCTAAGATGTGAGAAAGTGTGGGAAGGTTTAACCTACCAGTGTCTCGCTAATACAGCTTGTGTTTCCACTGTGTAATTCTTATAGGACACAATTTTCTGTAATAAAATAAAATAATCAATTTAATCAATCAAACAGTCAAAGCCTTGGCAACATCTGGAATTTACAATAGTCAATGAAGGAAGCAAATAAAGCTTTATTTAAGGGATAATTATTCTAACATTTGGCAGAACTCTCTAAGGATTTTTTCCCTTAAATTTTTGCTGCTAAAGATTTCTATACCTCCTAAATCCAAATTTAATTATGCCTCTGCTTTCCAGACCTTGGTAAACACACTTGCATCTGTTTTATTAATTTATATTTGCCTTTGAGGTTTTCAGCAACACCCTCCCTCACGTTGTGTTCTGGGGAACTATCAATATTGCCCATTGCATTCAAGCCAGATAGGAGGGAAAAGGGAAAAGGAAGAAGAAAAAAATCCCTTCATTTCTCTGGTTTGAGAGTGAACTGTGTGAACATATGGAGGTGGGCACAGTTCATGTCTGTTTTACAGGGCTGCCGTGGTTGAAGTGTGATCCACATCCAACAATTTGCTGCTTTCTGTGTCTCATGCTAAATTTCCATTTCTTCAGGAATTTCAGGAAATCTGAGATTTAGGAAGGAAAACTTGCTTCAGGTGAGATCCTAGCCTCACAAACTCAGTCATGTTTTGTTACTGATTTAGGCAGAACCAGAATCTCATCTCTGGTTTTTCTGCCATTTTCTCTTTTTGTGACCTCAGCTTCATGCCTTGCCATACATCACAGCAACAGCAGCCTATAATCAGAAACAGCCAAAACAAATTGAGTTTCAAGTAGCTTAGCCAAAAAGTAAAAAAATAACTCATTGGGATTTCATGAGAAAACCAAATGATGAATTGCAAAGCATTCTGGAATGGGAGGTGTCTGTTCTGGAGGCCAGGAGAAAACAGCCTGCTGTTCTGTGACACGTGTCAGTCAAAAAGGAGGACTTGTTTCAGAAATGACACATCCTTGGATACCTCTGCCTGGTGATGAAATCCTCTAAATCTGTCAGCACCAACAACTCTGCTGCAAAAACACAGAGTCAAAATCTTCTTCTTAAAAAAGAAGGCATGGGGAAAAGTATAAGACAAGCATTTGTAGGGTAAGAGAATAAGAACCATAAACTTTATTTGCATGAATAGTCAGTATTCCTGTAGTCAGTGTATTTTCCTTTTTAGCTTAGTAAAATGATTTTGTGAGTTGTCTGAAACGACCTGTTCATTCCAGGGCTGTTTGCACTGCAGAGTTCTGCCAGCAGGTCCAAGGAGGTGATTCCCTCCTACCCTCAGCCCTGCCAGACACAGCTGGAGCTGCTCCAGGCCGGGCTCCCAACACAAACCAGGGGTGGGCACAGCCATGGCTGGGGGTGTGAGGCCTCTGTAACCTGGGGAAAGCTCAGATAGCCTGGCTTCTCTGGGCTGGGAAAGGTTCTTGGATGTCTCAGCAGTAGATGAGGTGTAGGGAGAGGAGAAGAGATGGAGCCAGGGACTTCTTGGTGTGCCCAGGTGTGCCAGGCTGACTTTATGATGCTGAATGGTCTCCCCATCACCCAGAAATAAGTTTTGTGCCTTTCAAACTAAATCTGAGGTGGAGGTGGGAGCAGGAGAAGCAGGGCAGTGTCTGAGTGGCTGCATTCAAACTCACAGAGCTCAGAGCTGCAGCTTCCTCTCTCTGTCTCTCAGGCTGTGCTGTCAGCACGGACAGACAGCAGGACAGAGCTCTCCTCTGCTCTCAGTTCCTTTTTGGCTGTGGCTTTTCTTTCTCCTGGGACTGTCCAAACCTGCTGTGGCCCAAATCCCAGAGGAGCACCAGGAGCTCCCAGCTGTGTCCCCAGGGTGGCATTTCCAGCCCGGAGGGACTGAGGAGAGCCTGAGCCAGCTGAGCCGCACCCACAGCAAGGGCTGGCTGAACCTGCCACCTCCTCAGAGCAGCAGGAGGTTCCACTGCTCATATTATTCATTTCCTGTGCCTGTGAGTGCTTGGCTTGTTAAATAACCAGGTTTTGTGCACTTTTCTCCAAGGTGATTCATGTCTCCTGAGACGGTGGGAAGAGAGGCCGCTTGAATTTGCTTCCTAGAGAGACCCTTTGGAGGTCTCCTCCCAAATTTGCACTAAACCAGGACACCAGGCATGAGACAAGAGGTAATGGAAAGAAATAAAATCACAGGAAGTGCAATTTACAGTAAAGTAAAAACCTGATTGCTCTAAGAGTGGTCAAACAGTGCCATGGGTTCCTCAGGAAGATTGTGGGGCCTTCAGTGCTGGAGATATTAAAATCCAACTGAACAAGTTTCTCTGTAGAGCAAGCTGCTCTAGATTATTTACAGCAGTCTTTTCCATAATGACTTTCTGTGAGTTTGGGATTTTGTAGGCTGAGTTTACAAAGTTTTATATTTTGTGTGTAATTGCTCTTACAGGGAGGAGGCCCAGGCTCCCTAACGTGCCAGACCACACCATGCTCAGACCAAGTCCTGAATTTAGATGGCCTCGGGTCCAGATCTCTCATCACATGTAAATTGTCTGCTCTTCATCTGGGTGGAGAGGCTATTAAAGGAGCACAAAGGAAAGTTGGGTTCAGTAAAATGGGCAGGAGTTATTTGCAGAGGAACATCACTGACACATTTCCAAAATTCAGCATCACCCTAGAAGACCTAGGAAGCACATTAACAAATTTAATTTCATTTTAATACAGGGAAGATCCGCCACAGATTTTTATTTACAATGTATCAGATGATATATTTTTAGTTATTGTTCTTTCACACATCTTTCTAAAGGCTGGCTCTCCTCTTGGCTGCATCATACCAAAACGGGGTTATAAATATCACAGCTGCAGAGAGCACAGGTGTGTCTTGGTCTCAGCAGTCATGCAGGACAATTTTTTGGCCCATCATATGTGAGTTCCCTGAATGCTGGCAGCAGATTGAAAGTGGAAAGGATGGCTGTACATATGTACAAGAGGGCACTCAGCACAGACATCTGCCATCCTTGTGCAGAGGTACAGAGCAGCAGGGAAAACAATGAAATGGATCTGAGGACATGCGTGCTCAAGAGAAGGAGCTCTTCAGAACTCCATCTACAGCTCTGCATGTAAAGATTTCTGAAAAAAAACCCTCTTTTTGTCTTCCCTCACATCACAACTTATCCCTGAGAGAGTGAAAAACAAGGCCTGTAACCAAGCAACAGTACAGGATCTTTGAGACTCCTTCTGCCTTCAAAGCAGCACAGCCTCATCCCTCCCCTCCACCCTTCCTCATCCGTGTGGGCAGCACAGGGCACAGCTGGGACAAAAAAACAAAAGCCTGTGTGTTCATTGCTCCTCAGAAATAAATAAAAATGGTGACTAGATTAAGCTCTTTAAATGTATTTGTAAATCCTCCTTTCATCTGAATACGATGCAATGCAGACAAGCAAACTGCTAGAAAACACACATGGCTCAGATTGAAAGCACACTAGACAGCCACAGACAAAACTTCTGTTCCAGAATCATCTATGATTCCCCTGGACAGTAATCCTGGGCCTGTACAATTAATTGAGTTGCTGGTTTACTAGCAAAAAATAAGTCCTAATAAATAAAAACTAAAAATATGAGATTCTTGAATAATAAAAAAAGTCCTCACAGATTTAAATGTTGAGGTGTACATTTAAAGTAATTAATTAATTGAAACCAGAAGACATGATAGCAAGTCTTTGGAAAAGTCAGGTAAAACATTCAAATAGTTGGGGAGGGTATATTTATTTTCCCTTATTTAAAAAGCTTCTATTTACTTTGCAAAGAGTTTTTACTTTCAGTGGGAGAAGGGAGGAAAGCTTCACTTAATATTACTTTTCCTAATAACTAGCTTTATTTATAACATGCTGACTTCCAAAAGGATGCACTACAGCTTCTAAAGAAGAACATTCCTACAACTAAATAAATTAATGCAGCTTAAAAAAAGTGTATCCATTAGGTAGCTCACATCTTTTCCGCTTCAGCTGCTGAAACATGTCAGCTACTTTGACAGTCATGCTATATAATAAAGTGAGAAAGGGTGTAATTTTTAACTGAGGATAATTGCAGCCTGCACTGTATTTGACTCAACAGTTTGCCACAATAACATTATCAATTACAGAGTGGCATTTTCCTTCTCCCACAATCTGCTTGTAAGTAACACTGTGCATCACAAGATGTTCAGTGGGCATTTAGAACAGAAACATAAAAACCCACCTAAAATGATAGAGCTTTTTTCTGTGCACCTGACAGACACAGGCAAGAAATCTTTATTATTATGGAAAGAAAAAAAGAAATCCATTTGAGAAAGTATATTAGCTACAACAAATAATTAAGCATGGACATTAATTCACATCTAAAATATCTGAAATATCCTCTGAATAGTGTCTTAGAAAAGAGAGTAATTATAATTTAATTTAAATGAAAACTTGGATTTTAGAAAACATTTTTCATATACAGAATTTGGAGTGTGTTAATCCCAGGGTTTCAGTATAGGCCCGTAAATGTTGTCAGGAGAAACTCTGGCATGTCTGTATGGTGCTGCAATCAAATTAAGTTTTATGAAAAGTGTGTGGCAAGCTGTTGATATGTGGCAGGTCTCTGTGGTTAGATGTATTTTACCCTGCCTCTTTTTCTTTTGCAGTTGCCTTTTGTAACGTTTGGCGGTCAGGAAATGATTCATGGTGAGTAACTCAACAAATTTAGGCAGTGGGTACAGAACCTACACGAGGGCACAAGGATCTGTCTTTTGGGAACACACAGGAGAAGTGGTGCATAAATATATCTGTTTGCAGCAAATTTGTTTACAGACATGTAAGTGTGCTCATTATTTGAATGTACAGAGTGTTTGAAGCATTTTGCTATGATGATCTGAAAGTACCACATTGAAAAAGAGACAATTTCTGAGACTAGTGGGTGTGACTACATCTATTCATCAAAAGAAAGCATTCCTGTTCCTCAGGTAGATGTGCATGACTTGAGCATCCAGACAAGACTTTAAACAGCCCGTGCAGCTTTACCTGGATAGCTGCAGATGCCAGATGTGTGCTTCAGGACCGTGCAGACAGATCTGTGCCAGCTCTGAGCTCAGCAGGGGTTCAACTGGGGTTGGGGTTGGGGAAGGGCTGCACACAAATCCCCTCAGCTCTGGGTAAATGGGTGATCAGCCCAGCTCTGGTTGTGGCAGTGGTACCAGTATCAACTCAGCCATCTCAAATTGTTGGTTCTCCTGTATGCTCTCAGGTTTAGTCAGTGGAACACAAGTGCTTGGTGAGAATAGAGAGGGTAGAGAATGTGAGTAACTTTTCACACTTCCTTATGAGGTTGATTTTGGATGGTAGAATAAAACTTAAACAGAAGGCAAAATTTCTGTGGTTCCCCTGCCTTTCCTGCCTCAGACAGTCTGTGGGAGCTGGCACTGACTCATTCTCTAGGAATTCAAAGTTCTTTTGCAATACTAGTGTATCAGAAACACTCACTAGTGCAGTTAATACCCAATAATATCATTATTCTTACAAAGGGCTCCCCAAAATAATTAGAAAACACTGTAATAAGAGATCTTTAGTCCGAAACATTATTTTTAGCTATGTATGTGCATAAACTCAATCTCTGTCTGGTAACTGCAGCAGAAGCTTATAAAGAGATTTGGAATTCTGAAGATATTACCCGCCTGAACTCAATCATCAGTGGACGTGCAAGATTTGCATTTTAGTTTGCAAGTCTCCCAAGCAGACCCACATTTATCTCCATTATATTTTTTATAGGCAAGAATGCTGGACAGTGAGTGAAGTCCAGATAAACTTACAGGCTGCTCAGGACTGGCCTCCTGTTGTTGCTGTTCAGCATAAAAGGGCAGATCAGCTTGACAGTGACACTTCTGTCAGTCCTCATGCACCAGAAAAGAAATAAGTATCCTAAAGACACAACAGGGCCTTAGCACTGCCTGTGGGCTCAAGCATGGGGAGGGAAGCACCTGTGGAGAGGGACTGATGGGAGAGGGCTGGGAGAGGGGAATGGCTCTTGGAGTAAAACAGAAAGTAATGCTCAGGTGTTAATATTCTTTTCTTTGCTTACAGACATGTACCTGTCAGACGGAGTGCAGATGGATGGATCCCTGTCCCATGAGGACAAGCTGAGAGAGTTGGGGTTGTTCAGCCTCAAGGAGAGGGCTCTGAGGAGACTGGAACACCTTTCAGGGCCTGAAAGGGTAAGAGAGAGCTGGAGAGGGACTTGTCACAGGGCACAGGGCTGAGGGGAATGGTTCCAAACTGAAAGAAGGGAGGGTGGGGTCAGAAGTAAGAACTCCTCCCTGTAAGGGTCGTGAGCCCTGGCACAGGCTGCCCACAGACTGTGGATGGCCCATCCTGGAAGTGTCCAAGGCCAGGCTGGGCTGGAGCAGCTGGGATAGTGGGTGGTGTCCCTGCCCATGGCAGTGGGCTTGGACTGGGTGATCTCTAAGATCTCTCCACCCCAAACTACTCTGTAATTCTGTGACTCATTTTGAAAGTACAGAGATAAGTAATACGTATACTTTTAAAGTGTAACATATGGTACAGATATTCTCTAAGGTGCCTCAAAAAGATGCAACAGTGACATGAAAATAAGATGACTAAATGTTTTGGGACTCAAATCACCAGATGCTGCCTGCAGAAGGCAAAAAAGTGAAAATTTAGAAGCAATACATGCATTTTGCTGCTTTGACACAAGATCTTATGCTTTTTGGGACACCATATGAAAAATCACACACTATATTAGATCTCACTCGGTTCTAGTGAAGAAGCAGCTATGTACAGAGAGCTGGGGTGAGCCTGTCACTGCCTATACTCAGAATCCAGAGGGCACCAAAAGCCTCTTGCCATCTGAGAAGGGTTACCACAGTGGCTATTGAGTATCACCCCTCCCTGGATTACCCAGAATTTGGGAATATCACTAGGCAAAAGAGCCAAGAGCAAAAAGACCAGTGCTAGTTCACCCCATCCCACTCCAAACTGGAGTGACTGGCTCAGGTAAGACTTGCAGCCACACATAGACCACGGGCTGGAGGCATTTTCCCAGTTTGGAAGCATAAATTCCCATTTAAGTGAGGACAGATCCTCACTGGACTGGCAGCGTGCACCTTTCTGCCCTGGTGTGTCAGTCTCCTATGTTCATGTAGGAGTAATAAACGCGTCCTATTGGACGTGTTCGCACTGCTTTTCAATGATTGGTTCATCCCTGAGCCTCTCCCTGATCTCCGCACCCCATTGGCCCAAGCTGGAACCGCGCCCTTGCCGACCGCTATATAAACCCGCTCCCCTCAGCGCTGGGCGCCGTTTGTCTCTGGGTTCAGTGCAGTGAGGGAGGAGCTGGCAGACAAGAGGGCCCATTCCTGCTCTCGTTCTTGCTGTGGCTGTGCCACATCACTGCCCAGGCACGAAGGGGATGAATGTCACTGCCACCCTGAGGGCTCCCTGTGCACCGGGCAGGTTGGGGCGCCCTTTTAGGGACCTCTCTGCCCACACAGTGTCACAGCACCTCAAAAATGGCCAGGCAGGCCGCACTCCGCAACAGGGATTGACTGCAGTATCCATTCTTTCTGGCCTTGCCACTGGGCTGTCTTTGTGCTTTAGATGTTCTCCTTCCTCTCAACCTCAGCTGTCTGTAAAATAGAACAATTCTTCTGCCTCTTCTCATAAGATACTCCAAATTCTATACATGAAAAATGTTTTCTAAAATCCATGTTTCCATTTTAATTAATTTAAATTATAATTACTGTCTTTTCTAAGACACTATTCAGAGGATATTTCAGATATTTTTAGATGTGAATTAATGTCAGTGCTTAATTATTGTAGCCAATACACTTTATTAAATGGATTTTTTTTTCTTCCCATAATAATGAAGATTTCTTGCCTGCATCCATCAGGTACACAGAAAAAAGTTCTATCATTTTAATTTTCAGGATAATTAAGTTAGACAGTCATTAACTAACTGACAAATTTTGGGGGATTGAAAACCCTGAAGTAACAGCACGCTAAATAGAGCCATGATCTCAACTGAAAGCTTTGTTCAGTTCCTTAAATAGTAATTCATTATGTACATAACAATTAATTTAATATTCTATATGGCTGTCAGTGAAAGAATATTGTTTAGATTATCCGTTTTGTGTACTCTTGAGGTAGATATCACTGTTCTTTTCTATGAAATGTTAGCATGAGTATAATGATGCTAGGTTGGGAAGAAGTTGTATTTTTAATCCCCTTGAATTAAAATTCAATATTTGTTGACCAATATAATCCAACAGGATTAAACAAACAAACAAATACATGTGAAAAAAGAGCAAAGGAATTGAGATATGAAACCAGGAATGTCCTGGTTTCATATGAAAAAAAATTACATGGTTTGAGCTTATTATAAACCTTATATAGCAGAGTTATGAAAAAGGCCCAATTCTGAAAATGCTCGTTTATCTGTAGAACTTTGAATGTATGGATAGTTTCATTCCTTTAGGACCCCAGAAACAAAAATGGAGATTGGAATTAAATAGCCGAGTAATTAGTAATAGTAAGTAAAATCCTGAAAGCTCTGTGCATTGCCATTGTGAAACCCAGCATTGCACCCAAGAGCACTGGCAATGCCTGCAGAGGTGCTTGCTGGTGCTTTCAGTGTTCTTTAGCAGAGAAACTATGAAATTGTTCTCTGTCTTGAGTTAGACAAGGTAAGAGATACCCCAGCTTTAGGTGTACCTTGGAACTGTTGGAAGAACTCCAAAGAGGAATGTGTTTTCTCATGGACCAAGCAGAGCCAGAAAATGAAAATCACTCGTGGCATAGCTAAATGTGTTCTGACTTAGGATAAATGACTGCTGTGCTGCTGAGAAATTTAACACATTCTGCAAGACAATGAAATCCTGATTCATATTTCCTCATTCTGAATCTCACCAGGTGGGGTAGTGGCAGATCATGACTGATTGTTCATCGTTGTTTGGAACTGACGGGCTGACTAATCAAGAACCAGTTTATGATCCATGAAAGGTAAGTGTTTTTAATAGTTTAATTCTCTTATACTCCTCCAGAAATGGGATAGGTGCTCATTATTTGGTATTGTCTGTTATTTCTCCATTTTTGAAGAAGATGGTCATCTGAGGAGAAAAAAAATTGTAAATTATCACTTCTATACCACTAATCACAGATTCTTTCGTGCTGTATATCAAATTTATTCTAGCTATATAATAATGTGCACTATGAGAATAATTTACAAACAGTAAACCAAACAACTCTTGTAGGTCGGATGTATATGTGGTGCCTACTAGCAGGAGATGGTTCACAGGAGTTAAAATCAATTCAGAAAAGATACATTTACAAAGTAACAGGCTAAGATGACAGTAATTCAAGCAGATATACTTGAAACTAACATTCAGAGCAAAAATACCAGGCCAAGGCCTGCAATGATTGCCTTAAATGCTCTAAGGGCAAAATCTGCTGCTAATGATGGTCAGTTGAAAAAATTAAAGGAACAATATAAAACCAAAATATAGAGTGAAAATTAATTCAGGAACTTTTCAAGGAACACAGAGGAGCACTGCTGAACTGCTGTGGTGATGTATTATTAATTACTCAGGCTTAGGACCTAGATCTACCTGAAGCAATCAGCTGTCAAAAGTGGAGAAATGCAGCAGTGTTCTGCTCATGTTTCTCTCCCAAACTGAATCAAGTTCTCTCAATTTAATAATAAACAAAAAAACCTGAAACAAAACAAAACCACAGTGTGTTTTGCTGACATACAAACAAACAATAGAGTTCTGAAAGTTCTTGTAGTTCTTTGACAAAGAAAACGTGCTTCTCCTTCTATTAGCCACTTTGCGACAGAGAAGTTGCCCACTCCAAGTGTCACGTGTGTGGTGCTCTCGGGCACTTTGTGACCTTTAACACAACAGGAGGGGATGTTTGTCCCATTGTTTGTCCCATTGTTTGTCCCATTGTTTGTAGCATTGTTCCCATTGCAGCAGCACTGGTGGCTTTGGGTTGTGGGGGCACAGGCACAGCAGCAGTGACATTGGCATTGCCCTTGGCAAACAGGGCACTGTGAGGAGGGCACTGCCCAGAGCAGCCCAGGGGCAGGAGGGGAGCACAGGGAGCACAGGGAGCAGAGCCACGGCTGCCCACCAGCACAGACTTGCTGTGCCCCTGGCATCCTGCTGCTTGGGTCACCTGCCAAGAGCAGCATGAACAGCCTTTGAGGCCAACTCCATTGAAGCATTCCTTGGAAAGAATGACTGTGGTTTGCTGGAGTAGGCCAAGTTTAGACTGTGTGCTCTTGTGAGCACATGTGCTGCAGTCATCTGTCAGGGTAATGCATTGGCAGCAGTGGGAGACATTTTATTTTTACAATTGCGCCTGCAGTAGAAGCATATTTGTCTGCACTGAAATACACTTTATGGTTATTCACATTAGAGGCAAATTTTTAAAGAGCTGCTGAGGTTTTTGGCCAAGTACAGCACTGCTTTTA
This sequence comes from Cisticola juncidis, assembly GCA_013400215.1. Lineage (NCBI taxonomy): Eukaryota > Metazoa > Chordata > Aves > Passeriformes > Cisticolidae > Cisticola > Cisticola juncidis. Next base: position 49,759 of record VXBR01005250.1, read on the forward strand.
TTGAGAGCTGCGTGTGTTAAACTGAGCCATGTGCTTAGAGAAACAAACATATGCTTTCTTCCTCCGAACACTCAGGAGTGTTGGATTCCTTTCCCTGGGCTGTTCAGGCAGTTGGTGTGACCCACAGTTTGGAAGGTGTGCTGGGAGAAGGTGGGCTCTCTGGTAGAGCTGAGGATCCTCTCCAGCCAGGAAAATGCTCCTGAGGTGAGGCACAGAGGTGTTTGGCATCCCTGCAGCAATGCAAATGCAGGTAGGTCCAGTTGTAGTCGTCCAAGATAGGTTTTAGACTAACACCATATCCTTCCCCCTATGCTGTCTCCAAGTCAGCTCTCTCCCTTGTAAAAAAGGGTCAGATTTTTGTTTCAGAGTATGCTCATTTATACTATACACGATCCCCTCCTCTCACAAGCGCAGAGCCAGCCAGAGAGGCAGAGGGGCCAGAGCAGGGGTCAGAGCAGGGGCCAGAGCAGGGGTCAGAGCAGGGGCCAGAGCAGGGCCAGGTCCTCTCAGACCACACTGGGCACAGCAGCAGACACCAAAGCTCAGAGCAGTCCCTGTGCTGCCCAGAGCTCCCTGATTATGAGCGTGTTCTGGGCAAAAGGAATGTCAAATCTGGTGAGTCTTCCTATAAAAGAATTATAAAAGCAGTAGAAGCATCAAGAATGCCATTAATTCAGCCTGTAATTAAATGCATACTCTACAATTTGGTATTAAAATTTGCCTTCTTAAGATGTAGGCATCTACTTTAGATCCCAAACTGCTGGCTACAAGATGTTTGAATACACCTTCATAGTTTTTTGAAAACGAAAGTGCTCATTACATGAAACATAAGGACGACAGTTGTGTTTGCAGAAAAAGGGAGGGTCTCTGCATTGTCCAAGGAGCTAATTCAATCTGTTAATTACTGTTAACATGGATAATGATGCTGCTTGAGGCCATTTTCACCCAGCATTTGGAGGAAAAATTCAGTTTGAATCATAATCAACTGAAGTATTATGTAAAACTGCTCTACAGCAACTGCATACTTCACTCAGTACAGATTAGGATATGTGTAAGAGTGTACAAGGCTTAGGAAATTGTTTTTATTACCAAAACCTAATAGAGCAGCAGATGGTGAACTGGCTCTAGAAAGGCTGCAGAATATTCAGTACCCTTTCTTCCAGCTTTGCCTTTTGATATCAATCTGTACTTTATCTGGAAGGAGAGGGTGGAACAAAATTTGTTTTCTCAACTAGTTCTTGGATTGATGGAAAGATGGAAGAGATATATAGTATTATTCTCATACCAGAAAATATGTCAACCTGAGGAGATGCTGAACACTCTCTACAGGCAGAATAAACTGGTTTTCTTCTCCAAAGAGGAAGGGAAACACAAATGCTACTGTAGCAGTCTCCTGCAAAGGCCAGAGGTTCCATGTGGAGAGGAAAAGGTCTGTGAACTTAGTGACCATTAACCGTTCAAAGATTTTTTTCTCTGTGGTGATTCCTGGTTTAAATACAAATAACTGAGCCCAAAGCAAGGCAGACAGATGAGGCAGGTCAAGGTGTTTGAAGTCTGCATTTGTGATAGCACCACACAGTGCCAACATTTTGCCTATTTCACTGATCTGTAAAACCATCCTCAGTTTAACTGTTATGCTGTATCATGCAAAGCAACCATATCTATTCCTCTGATCAGGTGATTTGTGTCTATGCTCTTGGCAAGTTTTAAATTAACACTTATGATTAAGAACTAAAAATAAGGTTAAAGGACATTGTAAGCTTATCATGATGCTCAGGTAAGGGATTTTGACAAACCTGCTATTATCCATTTACGGCTTTAGAACATCAGAAATTATTTTCCTATAGCTTCAGAACATAAATTCTGTAATGTTGTAAAGCAGGTCTGCAGCTGGAAATCCAGATGATAGGGCTGAATATATCAATGGCTGGCAGTTCCATACAGCTGCACTACTGGAAAAAATAAATTGATATAATCTTATAACAAAAAAGGACTTGCTGTAAAGAAATATTGCAGATTCCAAAAGGCCATAAATCTGTACTTAAGGAAAAAAGACACCACCTTTCTCAAGCAGCAGAGGTTTGCTGGTGTTAGATGTGATCCATGTAGTCTTGAGAAGGCAGCAGCAGTACAAAAATAACTACTTCAGCCTGGAAAAAATCGCTCTTCCTCCTCTCATAACAACTTTTCTGTTCTGGGTTCCTGACAGCAGAAACCTCTCAGCTGCTGCAGTCAGTGCCCAGGCTTTACACATCTCTCTCCTTTCACTCCATCACACAAAATGAGCAATACAAAATGAGCATTATAGGGAATAATAGAACTTGCACCATGTCATACATATTTCTGAGCAACATAAACTGCTCCATTTCCACCAAACCTGCCTCAGCAGGTCAGACTCAGTTAGGAACCTTTATGATTTACAGTCTCTAAGTTTTAGAATGATGGTAAAACTCTTCCAGCTGAGATTTTGAAAAGGCTAAAGAGGTGACTGATAGAGTTGAATGCCTGAAGGGAATACTGGGAATATTGAAAGCATTACATTATTGTGAGATAAATATCAGAATCTGGTAACATAAGAGACCCACAGACACAGTCTTCACTAGGCATTATTTTAAGGCAAACCTTGTTGTGTCCCTGAACTGCTTTTTATTTTCTGTTCTTTTCCGATATAACCCTTTTGGATTTAACTGGAATGCTGTCTCCATGCCCCTCCTGCACCCAGCCCCAGAGGGTTCCTGGTGCTTCCCTCTGCTCCTGCCGGGCTCTGCCCTGTGCACACACCGCCCGTGTGATTCCACGAACAGATGCAGGGCTGAGCACACCTTCCCTGTGCAATGCACTGCTGGCTGCTTCTGAACAAACATGGGCCTCTCCAAGGCAGTTGAGGCTGAATATTAAAATTGTCTGCCAAGATACAGAATTATCGGAGTGTGAGATGAAAAGAAAAATGTTTTCTTTTGCTTTTTTTGTTACTTGGAGAGGGTTTTTGAGAAAGATCTTTTTTTGGTTTCTCCAAGGGGATGTGATGCTTTGAAAAACCCATCTCTTTGCTAAGATAATGTATATTTTTGTCATGCTACTTCACAATAGCTAGAGCGGTTTGATTTGAGCTTGCAAGTAGAGTCTGCACCCAAACAGTGACTCAAGCAGCCCACAGGTATGACATAACTGCAGTAACAAAGGAATTGGGTGTAAATAAATATAACAGAGGCTGCAAACACAGCTTCAGCCTGAATGGCCTTGTCACATTTCATACCCTCATTTTAATGCAATGCTTAGCAAAGCACGGAGATGTTTACCTTTGTCTGATCTTTAATTCCCTAAATTTATGTGGAATCATGCACAGATGCTCTGGAAAGCAGCATGGAAAAGCCTGGCATTTTAATTGATCCCAGAGCCTCTTTGCTCCCAGCCCCTGCTGCTCCAAAGTCTGCCTCTTGCTCCAAAGGCTTGCTGCTCACGGCAAGCAGCCAGGCAAGGTGCAGAAACCCAGGGAAGGAAGCAACCAATCAATTTTTTAATTTCCCTATGTAAACAGCAGCAAATCGGGATTTTGAAATCTCATTAGTGGCAAGTGAGACACACTCTGCACATTTTAACGTGTATTAACTGTATGCAGTGGCTTGCACACAGAAATTATAAGCTATTTGGTTTGTTTCACAAAGCTTTTTTCAAAAGACAACCTGAATATCTCATTTAATACTCTGAATGCTTTTTGGAGTGTGGGGGTGGAAATAATTTTTACTCCTTTGTCCCTGCTATTCCATTAATTTTAATGTTTTCTTACAGTTAGTTCATTATGTTGTAAGTAATACACCTTTTTAATGTTTAAAAGGCTAAATATTGGCAGAGTTAGGAGGATGATAGGTAAAACAAGGTCCTGATTTTAGGAAGATTTATTACAAAAGGAAGAATTTTATGTTTGTCCATGAAGACTTTCAATTAGTGTTGTCATGGCATATGAGTAAAAGTGAGTGCAAATTTGTCACTGTCATATTTGCCAGTCAGGGAGGTGTGTGATGCCTCTGCCCCTTCCCTGTCCCAGGCTGGTTTGTGATGGTTTCCAGCTTTTTGGGAGGTTGCTTTGCAGGTTTGCCCTTGTGTGACAGTCACCAACAAGTGACTTCTCAAGGTGTTCCATGCTCCCTGCCATGTCACCTTAGTGACTCCCCTGGACAGGGACAGACCAGTGGCCATGTGAGAACACTAACCCAGTGCTAATTCCAGTGAAACACACATTCTGCTGTGCCACTGGCAATCTGCCAGCTCTGCCTTAAGGCTGCTCAAAGCTGATGCAGGTGAAGAACAGTCCTACATAAAACATCTGAATTTATAGGATAACACAAGAACTTGTGTCAGTGACATATATGGAATTGGAATACTGATGCATGCCTCAAACTATTTACTCTGTAAATAATTTAAAATAAATATTATATATATGTATACAGTAACTTCGCAGAGAAAAGGCTTTTAAACTTTTGATGGGAAAATAGAAATTTGCTTTGCCAGTTCCTAAGAGAAACCCTTTTGGCACAGTGAAAGGATGAAACAGGCACATTAAAGATTTTAAAGAACAATTAATTTTTTCAATCATCTAGAAAACAGAGAAATCCTAGACATACTCAGCTACATATAAGCTTTGCCACTGAGTTCAAGTCAACACTTTCAGTAAAATTCTCGTGGTAGGAAAAAGAAATAATATTATTAAGCATTAGCTCTAGGCAGCAAAATGCTTTTGTTTACATTTCTGAGCTCTGACTGACCCTACCAAGACAGTAATTTGATTATGAGGGTCCATGAACGTTGATTTATCAGGGATAATACAGAAACAGTTCTTCCATGAGCACATTTTCCTGTGCTGCTGTCTCAGTCTCAGCTCAGAGGGAATCCCCTGTGTAGGAGAGGACCCTAAAGGATCCCTCATTCTCAACAGGCTGTGGTGTCCTTGACTTCTGTGTTCAGCCTCCATTCAAAATGACAATCCAGAGATAAAATGTAGTAATTTTTGTTTGTAGATGAAAATTCAATAGGGAGAAATAGACTTCCTTGTCTATTGTTTAGGAGACCTATGACTTCTTGAGTCTTTAATCACTATCAACTCCAACTCATTTCCAATGCACAAGTCAGATGAGAGCAGTGTCTCAAGGACACCAGAAAAAATATTTGCTCTTTGTCAAATAGATTTGAAGAGCAGTGGATGTTGTTTTTAAAAATAAAATCAAAACTTTTAGCTTAAAAATTATTTTGATTAAAAGAAGTAGCCACACTAGCCTTTTTGTGCTTGAAAGTATTTCTTTAAAATGAAAGAAAGAGGAGATGAAGATATCTTTTACTTAGAGATCACACAGACGTCACAGTTCAGGTATTTATTTTATTATCTGTCAAATAGCACAAAAAGCCCTCTGGTATGTTTGATAAGTTCTAAAAACTTGCAGTCCAAAATCTGGTAAGGCTCTTAAGACAGATGTTTAATTTTAAAAGATTGGGGTTTTTTTGCAAATTGTTTGCATTAGTCCAAGCTGTTGTGTTGAGGAGTAAAACCAAAAATAATTTACTTAAAAATCAAGACTTCTGCAGCAGTTTGAGGACCTGCATTTTAGAGTTGCTCCCTTTCCCATTACAAGTCCAGCCTTTAAATATTTCTTCTCTCCCACAACTTTTCACACTGGTTTCCCAAATGGATTTTCCACCTCTGCCTTTTTGTCCCTACTTAAACATTAATTTTCCTCCCATTTCATTGTGTGCAACTAGAGAAGTGAAATAATTGCAGATGTTCCCCTTTTTTCCTTGTGGTAAATAGGAGGACTCTTTTCATGCTGACAGCATACTCACAAAAAGCTGGACTTTACTTGTTCTAGCAGACATTTGCTTTTTAAAACTCTCAGAGGGCCTGACCATATGTTCAGCTCACATTTGTACAGCCTGATTAATTTAACCCATTACAGTCTCATAACTAGCTTGAGAAAATACAATTCATAAGTATAGCAGGCCTGTAAATGTAATTCTGTAAAACACAAATATATTTGCAGAGTTGCAGGAGACTCAGTTTTCAGTTTAAAATGTATTTACAGCATAGAAATAACACCAAGTGGCAGGCCAGAGACAAAGGAGAAATCCATTTAAATCACTTTGCAGGCACTGGAGGTCCTTTGTAGCTGTGGTACAGTGATGGTGGAAAACAGAGACTCCCAAGTGTTTTTATTGATCACTTGGTAAATGCTGCTTTTCTGACAATGCTACATTTGGTTAATAGTTGCAGATGTCCAAAGCAGCAGCATTTCTGGTGTCACCACTGTGTCCTGTATGTGTCTGGAGCAGCTCAGCTCCCCAGGGACAGCCAGGGCGGGTGTTGGATCCTCCCCGCATTGGTAACAGCATTTCCCAGAGCAGGGGACATGAGGGTCCTGAAGCTGTGCTTGTCCTTACAGTTCTGAGACCAGGGGAGAACTTGGCCAGCAAACCATTCAGAAACATTCACTGACTCCTGAATCTCTCTTTTCTATATGTAAAACCTTTTGGTTTTTTAATTTAATCAAAGGAGATATGTAAGTGCCTGGGCTGGGGGAGGCTCTCAGTCAGCTCCAAAGGAGACAATTAAACACCAAAATTGCTACCTGGCCATTGTCCAAAGCAAGACTTGTGAGTTTATGCTGAGGGAGGCAGGCTGAATACTATGTGGGACTAGTTCTATCACACCAAGGCTGAGATTTCCCAAAATATGTAGTCCTGGCCTTTGTTTCTTTTTATATACTAAGTTGAAAGAGAATTATCTAACACCAAACACTTTGAAAATCCCAGCTTTCTGTCAGTTTGCTTATTCATGAGAATACAACTTTGTCATGTGAAACTGAAAATAGTGATTGGTTTTTTACCAGTTTCAGAAACACCTGCAAATTGTGCAGGCTCCACAAGATGCAGGGAAAGAACCATCCTTCCTGAAAGGATTACGGGAGAAGGGCAAGCAGCTGGGAGAGAGAAGGTAGCACCTCTGACAGGTTCCTCAGAGGGTGAGAGAAGACTTGACTTACTCCCAGTCCTGATAAAAAGCATACTGAAGCCAGTTAAAAATCTTGCTTTTAGGATTAAACTCAGATATAGAGGGATAGGATGAAATAATTTGTTTTTACAAGTCTTTCAAATGGACACACACCTCCAGTTACTTTCCTCAGCTGGAAAGGACAGCTGCAATATGCTGCTGTACCTCATTTTGGACAATGGCTTTGCAAGCTGCTTTGGTAGATATTTCTTTTGTAAACAAATGAGACACTAGTAACTGAAAAATATTTTTAACCTCCTCAAAGTCTCTCATAAGTGAAAAGCAGAAAATCTGTTTCTTAGGAATGGAATGTCTTCTTGCAGAACTTCATCTAAAACTCTCATTTTCAGGGTTAAGGTTTCATTTTCCCACTTATGCCAGCAAGTAGGTAACAAATCTTAGGTACATGCTCAGGTTACATTTCTGTGTTTCTTGCAGATTTTTTATTCATTGACTTAATCCTCAAAGCAGTTATGTCAGCAGAAAAGCATGCTATCTTTCCAACTTATTTTCTCAGTGACAGTAGATAGGCATGACAGGGATCTGGTCCCAGCCACTCACACATCACAGTCAAAATGTTTTAATTTACAAGACTGTTTGAGGTTTTTTCTAGCCACAGGAGAAATTAGATGAGACTTGTCATTTAAATAGCATTCACACCACCTAGGTTTGGAGAATCAGTTCATTCTACTCCTATATATGGGTATGAACACTCCATTTGGAAACAAATCAAGTCAGAAATTCTCATTTCCTCACTGGTGGTGTACAGGGTGATGCAAGATGTGGTTCCAGCCCAGGACAGCTGTGTACAACCTCCAGACATTTGGTAGCAGGAGCATTAATTACAACAGGTTTTTCTTGGGGCCAGCACTGCCTGGAGCACTTTGCTCTCAGCCCTGGACTGGACACATGACACGTCAGGTGTTCAGCAGAAGGGAAAGCAGGAGAACACAAAGGGAAAGAAAACCATTCTCCACACACAACGTTTCTGTAGGAATTTCTTGATGTGTGAAAATTATGGAATAGAGATGCTGCCTCTGATTTGTCAGGACAGCTGAGAGGAGCAGTGATTTCTTCAGAGTTCCTTCAGAATCCAAAAATAATTCAGCTGTTTTGGTTACCAATTGTTTCAATATATCGTATTCTGAAGGAAAAGCTTCTGCCCTTGCTGGTCATTGGGCCCAGTGTGATTCTCCTTCAGTCCCACAACAGGGAGCAGACTGACACTTTACAGAGAGAGCTGTGACCTGCAGTTGTAGGCTCTGCCTCAGTGCGGTGGTTATCTCATTGCTGAGTTGTCTAACATCCCACAGCACCTAAACCTTGCTGTGTGGCCTAAATGCAATACAAGGGATTCAGTACTGCTCCACACCTGCCTTTCCAAACCCAGGTCTTGGCTGAAATTCTGTTCTGCAAGTGCATGCAGAAACAACTGCATGCAAATCCTGCTAGCTGCAACTTCAAATATTGCTTAGAAAATTGAAGCCCTGATTCCATCTCCTCCCACTGAATTCAGCAAAACAGGATCAGAAAAAAACCTGTACACATTATATTTGATTAGTAAATCTCAGATCTGAATTCCTACTCTTCCACTGAGCTCTAGATTACTTTGTGGCTTTTAGATCAGATTATTTTTGCCAAGCCCTTCAGAAAATGCCTTTGGAACCCCATGTCACTGTCATCCAGGAGGATGGAGGTCACTCCCCTGCCTGGAGCAAAACCCTGACAAATAAATTTACTGATAAAACACAAGATGTTTTTGCTGATAATCCATGAGATTAGACTACAAAAGAGCATCAGGGTTTATGAATCTACCACTTAGAATAAAAAATGAGGTAAAAATTTCTACAAAAAAGTCATGAATTGGGAAAACAAAAATATAGGAGTGTTTCATGCACAGTACCAGGAATACTTTGTACACTTTACAGGTGAATTTTGCCCACTGATAAAATAATAAAATGGGTGCAAGTCAGAGGATGCTACTTTTAGAGTCAGTGTTTTCTGTTAGGGATGAAGTTCAGGAAATCTCTATTAATTCATCAGAGTTTTTTTCAGGACAATCCCTTATAATATTTATAATCTCCCTGCTGAGTATTTTAAATCACTGCTGAAAAGTGGGGACAGGCATGAAGCAGTTCCACTAAGTTATCTCTAATTCATCATTGAGTCAATTCTCAAACTGAGGAGCCCCAAATCCAATTGGAACATAGAAAGGCTACTCCAAAGAGTTCAAACCCACCACACCAGCATGATTTCTAACTCTTCTAAAGTAAAAGCAGAGCAGCTATTGGTTTGTGAGAACTTAGAACAAAGAACTATTAGAAGAATATGTGTCCTTCACTTTTCCAGTTGGAAACCTACTTAACAACTCTGATTAGTATTCACAGAAGTAGGGCTCACCTTGAGCAGGTGGTATTTTTGATCTGAGATTGATAAATCAGAATGAGAAAATGTGGACTTGGACATCAGTTTTGGTAGTGATGGTAGTAGCCCTTTTGTTACTACACTTTTGGGAGACAATTTGGCATTCATTTGAAGTAGATACTGGGTACCTTGGCAGTTGATCCCTGTGCTGGATAACCCAGGGAACAGCCAGGGTGAGGTGGCCGTGCTGGGGACAGGAAGGGTGAGAGCTTGTCCAGGGGACAGCCAGGGGGAGGTGGCCATGCTGGGGACAGGAAGGAGCCAGCTGGAGCTGCAGAAGGAAGAGAAGAAGGCGAGAAAGAGCCAGAGCTGTGTGGAGCTGCCCATGGGAGGCTGCACAGAAAAGGTAAGAGAGACTTAGATAACCAGGAGCTGAGGTTTGAAGCCTTGTGAGATTTGTGATGCACTCTGAGTGTCGTGGCTGTCTCTAGCACCACAGAACAGGTTGGCTGGAGTGCTCATGGAGGTCTCCCACCTTGGAGCCATTCAGATGCCATCTGGACAAAATCCTGGACACTTTGCCCTGGATGACTCTCCTTGAGAAGTGGGACTGGACCATGTGGCCTCCAGAGGTCCCTTACAAACTTTGCTGTGGCTCTGGGAGTTGAGTTAGCAGAAGGTGAGCAGAGCCTGGTAGGATGCTTCCTGTGTGTTTGTGTTATGGTATCATTGCAGCTGCATACTGGGGACAGTTAACAGTGCTGTTGTCTCCAAATAAGGAAAGTGTAGATAAAATTCACTTCTTCTCCAGCAGCATCAATAGTGCAGTGTTGTCAGAACAGGGCATGTCTGGTCCTTTACCCTAGAAAGGTGCTCTACCTCCCCCTGACCACGAGCTCCTTTCCAGCTGGGGGCAGGGCTCTGTGGGAAGCTCTGAGTACTCAGCAGATCTTCTGCGTTATGTATGAACAGAGCTGGCAAACAAAGCTGTGTAAAACAATTTACAATTCTTAAAATGAAGATAAAATTTGAATTTCTGATACTGCTACATACTTTATGGAATCAAGACCCTTGGAATAGGGTTAGTGCATCTATGCTTTCATCTTTTCTCTTTACCTTGGCATTTCTTCTGATGGTCAGCAATGAGATATTGTGGTTCTTGCTGAAGAAAAATTCATTATTTTAGATTAGTAAAAATTGGATCTGAAATACAAGTGTGAAATAGGATAAAAATATTTTCAGTATTAAAATGTGTTCACATGTAATTATCATGGAGCTTTGGTTGCAATTTCTGCATTTCCCATTGCCTGAAAGAAAGTTCAGATAATACAAGCAAAATCTAGACGTTCCATATTTCCGTAACTGCAGCATTTTTCTTTCTATGTCTTGCCCAGCATTTCTTCATCTTCTGCAAGTGAGTCAACACATGAAGTTAAATTCTGATCATAAGGTCACATCCAAGTTTTATTCTGCAAAAATAAACAGCAACAAAAGCTGCTAACACAGACTGCTTTTGGTGCACGTGTTAATGCAGAGTTTTGGATGCATACAAATTGTCACAAAATGTCCTCAAAAGGCCAGTGTTTCTGCGTGTTCATGAGATTGTCAAACCATGGCATCATTAACTTTGTGTAGTGTCCAATAATTCTGTTCTCCCCATGGACAACAACTGTGCAGAAATAATTACTTGGCAATCACATGCACTTCATCACTTCCAAATTAGATTTTAGTGATCCACTGCTTTATTTCCAGAGTAATCTAATTACTACAATGGAGTTGCCTTCACCTTTTTTTTTTTTTTTTGCTTTCATTTGATATTTATTGCCACAGATGCAATGTGAGTTAAACACAGCCAAGAAAAATATGATTTGGGGAGAAGCAGTTGGATAATGGGTTTTAAAACATCAATGAAAATGATCCTTTAAATCTCTGTTCCAATGTAAACGCATGCAGTAAAGTAATGGTATATAAAAAAAAGAACCAGTGAGTGTATCTTGAGTTCCTTGAAGTAAGAGATTTTGAAAGAAAGAAGATCACATAGAAATATTTCTTTCATTTTTAACAATACTATTAAAATATAATTCTGAAAAAAAATTCATTTAGTCACCTTGGAAAACTCTGAGTGTCTACAGAAAGGCAATAAAACTGGTAGAAGTGCTGAGGCACTGGATATTAGGAAGAATTTTTTCACCCCAAAAGTTGTCAAACCTTGGAACAGGTTGCCCAGGGCAGTGGTGAATCCCTGGAGCTATTTACAATATTGGCCTCAGGGACATGGCTTAGCAGTGGACTTGGCTGTTCTCAGTTAAATGTTGGACTTGATGGTCTTAAAGTTCTTCTCCAGCCTAAATGGTTCTCAGATTTGTTTCCTTGATATCACCAGAAGAATAGTCAGAACTGGTTTTCCTTTCTAATAAATAACTGGCATGTGAGAATTGAAGCTTTTTCTGAACTCTGGATGGTTATGGATGAGGCCCACATGCATCAGGCTGTGACTGTTCATCGCAGTATTTCATCAGGTGCTTGAATTTAAGAACACAAGTCTCTAGCTACTGAATGAGACCTAAGATAGTTATACAAAAGAGTTATAGTTAATGTAGATGTATTTGAATATATGTTTTATACTCAGATGTTTTGGCATATTTTGTCCTTTATTTTCTGGACTGGGGACTTGGTTGAATCAAACCTATTGAAATTAACACCAAGTCTTGCAATTCCTCATGATTTGTACAACAAGCTGGTGATTATTATTGTATTTTTTGTTCCTCTTTTACGGGCTGTAAGCAAGATGTTTCTTTTCTCAATAGCAAGGCTTGGTACTGCTAAAATCCAACAGGATCATCTACTGGATGTGTGTGCAAGCACCACCAATTATATTGGACCTTCAGGCATTTAGGCAAATTGATTTTACTAAAGTCTCAGTATGTCTTGTACAGACAAATTAGGTACTGTAGTGCTAAAATTAGCATTTTTAGCACAGGATTGATCAGTGTTTAAAGAGTTGGGACTTTTTTCAGGAAAAAGAATAATCAGTGTTCTTACTGATGTATTTGCAATTAGAAAGAAAGGTAGATTTATATTTAAAACACATAATGATGTCTTGTGCAGAAGCAGAGTTCTCTATTGCTAGGACATGTGATAGCGATGTGCTGAAATATTATTTTTTACTTCTTTGTGAAAGTACAGTTAAAAGTACCAGGGTGAAATGAAATTCCAGCAATCAGTACTCCTGGCAGACTAATAGGCCTGGGTCTTTATTTCCACAGTAATCAAACCGAATGTTTCAAATTACATTTATTGGTTATTGGCTGTGCTAGCAGAACCCATGCATCTCTCTTCTGCCCCTCGAGTGGCCCTTCCTGTCCAGAATATTTCTGATGTGTATTTCTGCAGGGACTCAGGAGCACTAGAGCTTCACAGTTCAGGACTGGCAGAACAACCACACATTCCATGTTATTGTCACACATTTTTATTGGATTCTCAATCTACTCCCTTGTACATCTTCTGGACAAAGGCATTCTCTGGCACCCTTTGGGTTACTCACTGCCAAGGGCACCCTCAGGGGCTTGGCCTACTCCGGTTCTTGTGTGTCCTGTGGTGACAATTGCAGGGCTGTGGCCATCAAGGGAACCTTGAAAGCTGGGACAGAGTACAGACTCTCAGTGGTTAGGGGCTGGAGCATCCTCCTGAACAGGACAGAAAAGCTACAGCTCCTTTTGAACCATGAGTTCAAAATATGAGTCCCCATAGCTCAAGAGATTTCTTACCCCAACACTGACAGTAGAAATCCTGGCTTTCTCATGTAAGCTTTGCTATTCCCAAAAGTGGAAACCAGATTTCATTCTTTACATGTTCTCTTGTTTGCAAGCACAGCTGAATCAGTGTTTGCATTCAGGTTTAGGTTGCAATATTAGCACTGCAACACAGAGAGGCAAGCGAGGAAGGCCATAGCTGAAATCTGCCCCAGCCTTCAAGTCTTTGTAATGAGCACCTCGTTTTTGGCAGCAAGTCAGGATCAGATTTTCATCTCTCAACTTAAATGCTGATACAATCACATTAATTGCAATTCCAGCTAGAAAAAACTAGTCAGAATTGTGTCTCTAATGATAATTTGTGTTTTCCACTTTACACTTGATCAATAAAATCGAATGCCACAAACTCACGTGCTCAAAATGTCTGTCGGCACAATTAACTAATTTGTTTGGCTTCTATGGGAAGAACTGTGAAAGAAATGGGGTGTAACTATTGCAAGCCTAAAGTCTAAATTATCCTTTCTGATATGACATACCTAGAAGCAGATATTTTCTCATTAGACAGGTGTATTAAAACAGGGCCAAAATCATGCAGACGTTTTGGAAGGGACTTGTACAACATCTAAGAACACTATTTTAAGGCAAGGGAAGTCAATGCAGTCAGTCCACTACAACCAAACATTTTGGTGCTCTCTAGTGGCAAAATACTGAGATGTCCAATAGCTTTAGTATTTATTTGCTATTTAAAATCCTGGACAAGACAGAATAGTTTTATTTTTTTCTGCATGTCCTGGTATGTAAAGTATCCTGTACTGTACTTGCTCAGTGTTCTCATATGTGGGGGGAGTGAAGCATTCCCAAGTGTCAGTAAAAGACAAAGAAGCCTTGGTTAGTGATCTTGTGTGGTCATCAGATTTCAGCTTTAAGGCTTCATCCCAGCACAGGCAGGGAAGCACTCAGATCTGATCACACTGATTTGTACCCCAGAGCTCCTTCCCCTTGCAGTCTGTGGGCTCTCATCTCCAGGTTTTCTCACTGGTGGCTCCTGGCACACAGCTGATGTGCAGGCATGTGCAGAGGTGCACAGCTGTGGGTACACTGCATTCAACCATACACATACACATGGATATGAAAATACTATACCAGCCAAAGGACTGAAAGATGGGAAGGGAAAAGAAAGCATGAGTGCATACTGACCAGCAGTTGCCCAAACATTTGTAAATTAAACTATAGGAAAAGTCATCAAAGAGAAAGCAAAACCAGAGTTATTCTGTATCTGCTCAAAAAGCAACAAAACCATAAGCCATTATGATACCCTGAAGGTTTAAAATTCAAAAGTAGTGACAAGATGGCACTAAAATACTGTATGTGCAAGGCTGCCATTGTTAACAGCATAAAATATTTTTACTAAAAAGTCACTTGCTTATCTTTAGTTGCTAAATGTGGATCTGTTAGTAGGAAGAACCTTCAAATATTGTGAGAAGATGGAGAGGGAATGTTCTACCCTTACAAGGAAAATGGAACAGAATTTCTTAGCTAATAGTGCCTCACATGGATTGCACTAGACCCCTACTTCATACACACAGAAATTGAGGGGCAGGGAGAGGAAAAGACCAAATTCATTTCACTGCCTAATGGCAAAGCTGGATTAGTTCTGAGCTTTCCTGAATTCCTCTCCAGTGCTTATCCAATGAAGAATCCTTCTCAGTGAAAGCACACATCTTATCCTGAGAACAAAGGGAAAGGTGCTTCTTTATGTGGAGAGTATTTTTTATAGTAATCTCTCCAGCCCAGGGTATTTTGTTAAAGGGTTTTGAGATGAACTTGTGTTCAGAAACTGTTATATGGTACAAGATAGAAGTTGGTGTTTGAGAATATTAGATAATGTGTGTTAATATATTTCCTCAGGACAGTAATTGCATTAGGACAAAATAAGATGTGTTGCCCAACCTGAGACAGTACATGACTTATCTCTTTTTCTTGAATACATAGACTTGATGTTCTTTGCCCTTGCTAACCTCTGAACTCCAGGTACTGTTCAAAGTATTCTGGTTTCTCTCTGTTGCTTAGGACAAGAAAACAATGACTGACCTTCTAGATGTCTTTCACTATACCAGCACTAAGGCTGTAAGTCAGGAAGACTAAACTGCAAGAAGTCTCTGAAAATTCTGAGAACTCACAGAAAAATCTAAACCTAGAGATGACCATAAATCAGTCAGAATATAGGACAAGGGCTAAAGAAAGGTTCCCTGCTTGAAGGACAGAAGAAATTTTAAAACTACTTGCATGCACAGAAGTCATAGCAATTGGTTTTCCAGGAGTAAATATAAAGACTATCTCTTCTACATCATTGTTTCTGAAGATCATGTCTATTTTGTAATATAAAAACATGATCAGAGCTATTGACGATTGATAGAGAGACGGGAGGACTGATTCCGTAATCAGAGTTGGATTTTACTCAGATTTTCCAAAAGCTTGTAAACCATTTCAGAAAGGTTAATAATTTCGCACTACAATAATCAGGTTCAAGATCATACAGACAACTCATACAATTTACAATGTCTTACGCTTGCAGAAGTATTGATTGATCTCCTCTCTTCCCGTAAGCAGGTTTGATCCCATCTTGTGCAATCCTCAAAGCTCTGTGTGTTCCTGCCATGGCATTTTGGTTATCAAACCAGCTGTGCTAATCAAATCTGTTTGATTCTTGTCCCATGTCCACACAGAACAACCGCTGATGTGCATGGACCAGCTTTGAACCAGATATTTCTATGGATAATAAGAATAATATCATTTGCTCCTGCCTGGTTCGTGAGGTCTCTGTCCTGTAGGGAAAGCCCATGGCACATCTGCAGTGTTATCAGTAGCCAGATTACACTGTGGAGTCTCTACAAGGTGCAGTCAAAACTTTGGATTAAAACATAGATATTATCTTCACAAAGCTTCAGATCCTTTCACTTTTAAAATAATGACTTGCACCTACCCAGCAGAGGGTAATTTCAGGTACTCCTAAAGATCATGAATGCAGCCACTGAAGCAAAGGAATGCTTCAAAAGCAAGACAGAGGAAAGGATGACTTGTTTAATTGCAGGTCAACCAAAGGAATTTGATTTCTTTGCCCAGATAATTAAAGACACAAGTTTGCTGTCATGGTGTTCTGTTCCTTCACAGAGTCTGATACTTCCATCAAAATACAAGTTGAAAAGGGAAAGATCTTCATCAGTGAAGTTGATTTTGCCAGTCAGATAAAAGTTGCACTCCTGTGTTATTTTATGAAATTGCAGTTTTTTGCAATTGGTTGCCTTCCCCTAGTTCTCAGAATGTATGAAGTGACAAAAAATTTTTAGACCATTTTGAGAGGACTCCTAAATATTTTTTAAAAAATTATCAGTAACTTAAACCCTTCTAAATATAAGGTTCTTCTGCTATTCATGTAATTCCTGACCATGAGACCTATTTTGTCTTGAGCTGTAGAAAGAAGGCAAAAAGAAGCAGTGGTCATTTAAGAGTTTCTCTTTGTCCTATACTGCCTTATTGTTCCCCATCTTGCTTGTGGCTTTTAAGTGGGGAGCAGAACAAGCTGTTTGGTGAAGTTGCTTCACAGAGCAATTCCAAAAAAATATTTCCTGCCATCTGGACGTTGCCTACAGGTTGGTAGCTCTCCAGACTGGTGGGAGGAAATCAAGGGCTGGTGTTCCACCGGTGCTGCTATGAGACAAGCAACAAGTGCTTTATTCACAGAGTGAATCTATCAATTATATCCAGAATGTGTTGCTTTTAGAAAATGCCTTTCCAAGCTGCATTGCGGGCTCTGTGAGAACTTAGCTACAAGGACAGGGGAATATGTTCTGCTCAGAAGGAATCGATGGCTTCACCCTAGGGTATTGAACAGCAATCAGTTCACAGAATGGATCAGGAAGGTTTAAAGGGGCAAGAGGCTTTGCATTTGTACACGAAAAAATGAAGAATGTTACTTTTCTTATTCACCAGAGTCTGTGTGTTCATGGGAATAGCTGTTTCAAAGCACATTTCAGTGCACTGGTCCCTCTGCTGAGGTTCAGTGGAATAAGGAAGTTAAAGCAGTCAGCCCAAGGTCTATTACTGTAATTGGTTTTAACAAAATTTCAGGCTGGGGAATGCCCACAGGATGAGTGTTCTCTTGCTTCTGCTGTGCCAGTGACATTTTTCATTGCTTGATGATTGGACAGCTCTGGAGGAAAATTGTAACCTGTACAAACAATCCTTTGATATCTGCCTACCCAAAATGTCAGTGAATGCTTTGAGCTTCTCCTGTGTGGGAAACGTCTCACCATCCAGATATCCCAGGAGACACAGGGGAAAACTAACAAAAAGATTCTCTTTGCTTGACTCCTGTAAGGCTTTGAGGTAGGAAAGGGAAAATCTGAAGACAATTGATTCTACTTTTACTCTCTTAGGTGTTTATTTAAAAGGAAATACAAGTTGTATTTACTGCACTGATGAAAATCAAGGTTTTCTTCCTCCACTAAAGCAGAGGAAGGTTTTTATTAAAAGAGGCTCTGAGTCTGAGGGCCAGGCCTAGTTACAGACGCAGATGTATACATATTGATTAAATGTGAAAATACAACTCAGGAAAAACGGAGATGCCAACATTTAATGAGCAGCCACATCCCTAAAGAAAAAGTCCCAGGTGATTAGACTTGTAATGAATACTGAAACAGAATGAAGAAAAAACAGTTGTTCGTTTTTTTTTTTGTAACAAAAATTAAAATAAGCTTTCAAGGACATGATCTCCACCCTGAACAAAAGTTCACATTAAATAAACATACGTTCTAGGAATATTCACTCTATTACTTGGTATTTTATCACCTGAGGTTGGACCATGCCTATTAGATGATAATGTTGGGAAAAGCTTTTTTTCCACTTTTATACTTTCAGTGAGGTGTGACTGTGTTCAGCTAAGGTGCTGGAGCCCAGCATGATTTCTGCTTTAATAACCATTGATTCATTTTACTCTTGGAACTGTTTCAGGTTGCATTATTTTCCATTTCATAATGCTGCACTACTGCCTTTTCAGTGGTTGCTTTTTCATTGGCAGAATGTTTTGCTGTGGGGGTTCTAAGGCACAGATTGATGGTCTGGCTCTTTTGCTCCTGCAGGTGTTTGTGATAGAAAGAGACAAACTTTGTGCGGAATAATCTGTGGAATAATCTGACACCCCCGGGCGCTGCTGCCTCTGGAGCAGACAGTGACTGTCCGGGGTGGCTGCAGGATGAGGAGGCTGACCCACAACAGGGGGAGCACCATGCAGGAAAACCAGCAGATAAACTGAGCTGTTGTGAGGCCTCCTGCCTGTATCTGTCAGCTCCCAAACGGGGAGCAAAATACTAGCAAGAATGTGGAATAATTTCATCAAAACTGAAGGGATTTTGGCTGAAGACATGAAAAAGTTATGAGATGAAAATTACGTAAAGGTAATTTAGGATCCAATCTGATTAAATTAATTACAAAATGACCCCTACCACTCTGGTTAGAGCTGGAGAATCTAGAAATATCTAGGAGATAAAGGAGACAATAGTAACAAGAATTGCAAAACTTGAAAGGAATGTTGAAGTGCAGAACCAAGCCCTCCCTCGCCTTTTGTTTCACCTGATGCCTGTGCTCAGCAGAGCAGCACCTCTGTCCTCAGCACTGCACTTTACCTTCCTGCCAGGCACCTCACACCAGGAGTCAGTGGATTTCTGAAGGCCTTAAGGCAGAGGAGGTCCCACTACAATACAGGCATATATTGTGGTAAAAGAGCTGGGTCAAGGCAGCAGAAAACATCATCCAGAGCACTAGGACAGGAGAGCTGTGATTTGAAATCACCACCTCAAGAAAGCACCAAGATTTAGAGTCTTAAAAAGACATACAAACCAAAGTGCAATTAGCAGAAGGCAGGTTTATTTCTTAAGTACTAACAATAAACTAATGAACCAGTTCAGGTAACGATGTAGAATCATTAGTGAGCTTAAAACCAGATGGTATCTCATTTTTAGCTATAGGCAAGATGCCAAATGACATGACTAAATAGAAAAAAATCCCTACAGTATTGAATTTTTGTGCCGATTGAGCATGGAGACTGAAAGGCAGGAACATTTTTAATAACCTTTCTTTGACAAGCTTAAAGCCATTTACTGCTGAAGCCTGTCTTCAACATAAAGCCAAGAGAATAGGCCTCTAGAGAAAGCTCACTGCTGTACAGCTTCACCTTCCAGCAAAACACATTATGCAACAAAGACACATAATACTCCCTTCCATTAATACAGCAGACCCTGACTGGCTATCGCAGCAGTGACCTTTCCATCCAGGCTTCTATAGTATGTATTGGCTGAAAACTTGTTTCTATGAATAGCAATTGTCTGACTTCAAAACTGAAAATCTCTTCTCTGTTTCAAGGAGCAGCATTTGCAAAGACAATGGCATTCAGTCAAGGAGAAAGGAAAGGTAACCAAAAGTAATTAAGCGGCATTTAAAAATATTCATAGTGTTCTTGCTGATACAGCAGTTCTCATCAGAGACCTTATTCAAATGCAAAGGTCCTCCACATGAAAGTATTGCAGACATGAAGGTTTCACAGCTTTGACAAGCACTAATATGACAGAGGGGAAAATTTTAATGGCAGGCCAGGCTCTGGGCTTCCCTCTGGACTGTGTTCTATTCCTGTGACAGAAGCTCTCCTGGGAAGAGCCCAAGCAGCAGCTGGCTGTCTGTCCCTCCTAGAGGTCACTGAGCCATCTCCAGGTGACCCCACTGGCACCAGCTGGCACTCCCCTGAGGCCTGGCACCCTGGGGACACCCTGGGGACACCGTGGGGAGCAGCTCTGCCCTGGGGCAGCCATCTCCCAGCCGGGCACGGCCGCTCCAGGCTGGATGGGAACACATCAGCACTGTGGGTTCTCAGGAAGGCTGCAGCCTGCACCACAGCTTGGGATCATTCTTGGGACTTGTGCCTCTTGAAAGACCTGTTCACCAGATAGGGGCAACCATTTAGAGATTATGGGCAAGATGACTTTTTAAATCCAGGTATTTCCCTTCCAACCCAAACCATTCCATGATTCTATGACTAGAACTTTCTTGCTTCTTTGGTGGAGCTACAGAGCTCAGCAGAGTCCTACAAAAAGATCTCCTAGAAATGTATGCAGTGAAATATAAAAGAGAATCACCTGTATTGAGGGAATAAAAAGCCAAGATTACCATGATGAAAAGAGGCAATTTTGTAGACCAGAAGTCAGAATTACAGAAAAGATGTAGTGTGAAAAGATGTAACAGCACATTGGGGTTTTTTATAATGTCATATAAAGAAGAATTAATTTAATTGATTTTATTGAAAATTTTATTGGAAATCAGTATTGGCATATCATGTGATTTTAATCAAAAATCTTGAATTATTTATTGAATTATTGTTGATTTGGTTATTTTTATAAAGAAATACCAAATTCATATAGTTATATGAAGTGAGAAAATTTGGGTTTTTTAAACTCAACCTCTGTGTGTAGGAAAATAAGGAACAGGAGCCTTAAGGCTCTAGCACTGAAAGGGAAGTTGAAAAAAAGAAAATGTATCAGTTTAAAATACTTAGGTTTTTAAGGCAAACTTATTGCTAGGAGTGTAGATTATAATCTGTAATTGCTAAAGCTGCAACTATTGAGCATTGTAATGAATGTAATTGGAACAGGACTTTTTTATGCTGGGCATCTTATACAGTTTATATACAATTAATCAGTCTACAAACATGGAAGAGGGAATCCTAAAAATTGATGTGTTGAAATTGGGGTGTTTTCCCAGGGTCTAGCATCACTCAAAACAAAAATTAATGTGCTAGCAATATCTTTGCTCCTTTGAGCTCTAGTTATTGACAAAATTTGCCAACAAATTGTGCTTGTGTTTTAAAGGCTTTATTGCAGAAGGATACGTAGATAAACATGGGGCATTTCCCTCTTGCATTAAGGATTCCATCCTGTCTCAGCTGTTTCATCTTCATTGAAGCAGCCCAGTGTCCCTGCTCCAATATCGATGAGCTCCCAGGTGTTGTGTCCCTTTTCAGAAGGATTCAAGGGCAGCTTTTATCCAGAGGGGGATTTCATTTAACCCTTGCTTCGTCAGTGCCCCTTCAAAGGCAGAACACCCCTCTGTAATAGTGACCAGTCCTTTATTCCACGGATTTCTTTCAGTGTACACAGCCAGCTTTCTCCTTTCTGCCACTCTGGGTCAGAGAGGGCAGCACGCTCTGCTTTTCAGTGTGAATGGAAGGGATTTAAAATTCTCTTAGACACTGAAGCACTACAGCCTGCTGTAGCCTCAGAAATGGAAGCATAGGCACAAGAAGGATGGTGGAATCAATTCAAGTTATTCCACTCCACTATGTTATTGATCACCTGCTGTATGGAAACTGGAGCAGAATGTTTTCAGATTCAAATGACTGCTTTATTTTATTACTACTAATTTGACTTTTATTCATTAAATTACAGAGGTGTACTGAATTTTGTGGGATCATTTTCAGAAAAGCTCTTTAAGGACATCACCTTCTCTATTTAAAGGTACCTTAATAACAAAAAGCAATTAATTTTTCCAAAAATATATATTATACCATACATGTTTATGATGTATTTAAATTTCTCAATATTATTCACAGTATCTGCTAACTTATGTGCTAATGACTACATTGCCTTGTGATGGAGATGTTGCTGTGTCTCAGCCCAATCTCAACAATATTTGGGTAAGAAGGGACCTTTACTGATCATGTGGTCCAGGCAGTCTGTCATGGGCAGGGACATCTTCCACTCAGTCAGGATGTCACTAGAAACACAACAGAACCAGGAATCAAGGACAAAATGTAGCCTCCTTAGCTTTATTTGGGGTAAGCTCAGCTTCATAGGACACGTGATACACTTTAACAGCAGAACGTCAGAATAGATTTTGGCATTAGGTGCCAAAGTTCATCAGACAGCACGATTATAATGACAATTACACTGCTTGTGGTGTCCTGCAGTGCAGAAAATGGGGTGTCAGCAGTGCCCTCCCTACCCCAGCCAGTGTCTTGCTCCAGGAGTGCTCACTGGAAGCTGCCAGGCAGCTTTGAAGGCTCTGCTCTTCTGCATCTTTCTCTTTCAAGGACACTTCCCAACCTCCATTAGCATTACCACTGAGTAAAGACACTTAGCCCTGCCTGCTTTGCAATTATAAACAGGTTACTGCTCTCCAGCATCACCAGTCTTTAACACCCCCTGAGATGCAGCTGCAGAGTATTCCCCATCACATCAGCAAAATTCAGGAAAAATCACGTAAATGGAAGCCTTTAAAACACCCCCAAAAACAAGCCCCACGACAACAAAAGAACCAACCAACCAGCTAAAAATTCTTGTACTAGGAGAGCTGGAAAGGACATAAAGGCAACACAGCCATGGCCAGTGACCCTCCTGAGCAGTAGGTTTAGAGACAGAGCAGGAAGAAAGAGGATGAAGGATGGGCCAGGCTTGTATCCACTCCAAGAGCTGATTATTGACTTGGCAAGAAAGAGGAGGCAGGACACAGACTTTACAAACAGTTTAATGCTTTAATGCAGGAACTGCAGAGAAGAATTTTGGCTCCCAGGGACTCCATTTCCTTGTACTCCCATCACCCTTCCTTCCAATACAGGAGAACGTAGCCCTGCTTCTAATGATATTAAAATCACAACAACAAAGAGATAACCCTAGAATTCTGTCTCATTTTCTACCTCTCAGGCATTCAGAGAAGAATTTCAAATATTAAAAATATTGTAGTGATCTATTTTTTCTTGGGTAATATTATAACAGATTTATTCTTCTGTGTTATTTAAAGGCCCCCACTCTGATGTACTGAACTCCTCCTACAAACGGAGCTTTTGCAGTAAATCTTATTTTTCCTCATTCCTCTTCAAAATGCAAAGGATTATTGAATTCTTTTACACCTTGTTGTGTTTTTTTTTTCCCAAGTACAAAAATCTGTTGGTACTGCATTTCATGGATAATGCTACAACAATGGGAAAAATCTGGAAAATAAAGAAGGTGCTTCACTATCCTGTTATTGTGGAGGCTCCAAAAATTCCCACTGAAGAATTTAACAATATTAGAGTGTATTTTGGCAGAGGAATTGGAGATAAATAACTTTGTATTGCTTAGGGAAAGTGAACCTTTCCTGTCTCTGGGTTTCTGCACTAATCCTTTTCTTTCAAAAACAGGTTGCATTGGTACAGGCTGTCTAAGATCTTTCCCAGTGGCCAAGACCTGGAATGACAGGAGTTCTGTTCTCTGCCCCCCGGAATACAGATCTACATGGAAAGACCATTTAATGCAGATTCACTCAAAGTGTGAGGTGTCCAACAAAGGATTCAGCTGTCTGTCTGGTAACTGTATTACACAGCTTATATTCCCTCTAAGTGCCCTATTTACCAAGGAAGCTGCTATGAATCTTAGAGTGGTAAAACACAGCTTCAGTCCAAGTTTCAATTTCATATTCATTTATCAATTTGATTATATATGGCACTAAAAACCATAACAATCTTGAAGCAAAGTTGTAACTTCAGTTTTTGTTTACTGAAAAAGTATGTGAACTACTTCATACATCCTCAACCTTTTCCTAGATCATGCTGAAGCTATGATCTACAGTTCCATTCTTAATATAAATTTGCTATTCTTTCCTCTGAAAAAGTTGAATTATTGAATTTTTAGTCACCTGTACATTTTGCTATTGTGAAAAAATAAATTACGCCTTTAGTTTAACCAACACATAAGATAAATCAGAATAGCAATCGTGAAATTAAGAAATTTTTATGCTTAACAGATCTTAACTGATAACTAGAAAAACCTATAAATACAAATGCTAGTAAACAGGGTTTTGTGGCTTTTCATACAGTAATATGAATGCATACTGATTCTGACAAGATCCACCCAAGCCCATTATTTTCCCCAATATTTTAGAAAAAGGAATGTTTCATTAATCAATAGTAGCTTTGTAACATTTGAGGAGTCCAAAGCATATTGTAGTAAATTAATTTGGATTCACAGCTCTCGGGGGAACACAGAACATAAACCATCTTTTTATAGATTAAGAAAATAACAAACCACAGACATTAAACAGTGTGTTCCACCACACAGCTAGTTCCTACAACAGCAGAAAAGGCAGACTTGCTCTGCATTTAAATCTGGCTTTTCAGAACATAATGCAGACACTTTGAGGAAGGGGTCAGTGCCACCACCCGTGCTTGTGGCAGCCTGTGCTCACAGCTGTGCTGCTCCCCAAAGCCTTTTCACAGAGTTCTTACTGCCCTGTCTCCACAGCCATGCAGGACCAGAGCCCCACATCCAGAGAGAGCTGTCTGTGTAAAACCTCTCTGAACAATCACACTCCATAAATCGCCTCAAACCAATATGGGCACAGCGTGGACCAGAAATGTACAGGTGTGGAACACATCCCAGCACAGGAGAAGAAGCACACAAGTGGTGAGTGGAATTTTCTTACATTTGGCAGATTGTTTATAGAGAAAACACCATGGAAAGTGAGGAAAAAGTCAGAGTACTGAATGTATTTTCCAAGTACCTGTGCCAAGAGTAGTAAAAATTTTGATTATTTACTTTATAATGCTTGTCATCAATGTAAGACCGATGGCAGCCCTAAGGCAATCACATTAGGTTTAAGCATTATTATGCTGCAAGCATGAACCATTATTCTTTCCTGTTTACTTTGGGCTAATAAAGTAATCTTATCAATATAATAAATAATACTATCGTTAAACTATTAATAAAAAATCACTATTTCTATTAGTGGAGTTATAAATTAATGCATCAATAAATCCCTATATTTAATTATAAATTATGGATATATATGCAGAGCAGAGCAACTTCAAATATTTTTTTAATGATTAATCGTAAAGATTTTTTAACCTGAAAACTGAAACCAAAAGCTAAATATGAATGAATATTTTTGGCTCTACACTTGCTCTTGGTGCTAACACAGTTGTCTGAGCAGTGAGAAGTCTTGGAAGGGAGGATAGGATGTTGGAGCAATGTCTACACAAGGCAAAACTGACAGGCTGGGCTGTGTTTGAAAGTGTCCTATAAAGAGAAGATCTACCTCAGTCCTTTAACTAGCAAGAAAGAAAAATAATTGGGTTTCCTTAACTGAGGGAAAGGAAATCAAAAATGAAAATGAGCACACATTATGGGTTATGAGAGCTGCCTATTTGCATTGCCTTTAGTCAATAGGTGCCATGTGAATAGGAGAGACAGGCCTGGCGATAAAGCCAGAAGATAAAAACGACTGTTTGCCAAAAGTCTGTTAGCAAAAGCCATGTGATGTGTAAGTTTCTGTAGGATGATGAGCCCAATACAGTAAAAATGAAATTAAATTCTGCCCATGCCAGGTGACTGGCTGGCTGATGGAAGAAGATTTTGCATATCTAGGCTGGCCACAATTTATTTCTGTAATTGTGCAGATGATGTATTATCAACAGCGAGTTATGCAGCAGTGTTAGACCCAGAGATGAACACTAGGGGAGGGAACAGCATTTGAGGGAGACAGGAAAGCACAGTTTGCTAGCAGATATCTTGAGCCTCCCAGATGTCTGAAAAGGAAGAATACATCATCAGTCAAAACAAAAGCCAGTTCATGAACTGTTAAAGCAGAAAGTGAGAGCTCTTGGCTTTGTGCCACAGAGGATGCAGTTCATCACAGTCCCACATACTTAATCTCTATCATTGCACTCAGTGCTGTGAAACCTTAGAACAGCCCTTCTGCCCCAAGGAGTTGTCATTAAAATTAACAAAAAGCAAGTCAGGCAGACAATGAAGTTTAAAAATAACACACCATCTTTTATGGCACAGATGTATTTAAAAAACTGTCATTTGATATTCAAACTAAGAACTAAATTATCAGAGATCTTAGATCTGCAAAAATGAAGAAATCTGTGAAATACTAAGATTCTAAATACTCTCTGATGTAGAAATATGCCAGCAGGCAACTCCAAGGGAGTGGGACATGCAATTGCTATTGATTTCAGCTATGCAAGGATAACTCTCAGCTGCTTTCAAGGTTCCCATCCTTTTTTGCTTTTCTAGCTGTGCAGGCAGCCACGATCTCAGTGTACACAGAACTTCGAGGAGCAAGATTCTGTGCTCCCCATTTAGGGTGTTAGGACTGAAAACTCCACCAGGACTCCAGTAAGGAGAGAAATGATTTATTATGGCACACTCCCTAAGAGGCAGCCATCCTACGAGTTTCAGTGGACAAAATCTGGAGAGTTCTAGCTCTATGCTAGAAACAAGCCCACAGCTATCATTTTCTTGTTCCTTCATCACCTCTTGCTTCAAACCCCCTGCAGATACACACATTTAGGATGGTTGCTCTTTACAACTCAGAGTAGATGATGACACAAGATAATTTCACAGATGTCAGATCACCAGCTATGAAAGGAAAAATATGGTGGCAATGGTGGGGGAAAAAATATCTGCAGGCCCTACTTACCTAGGCACTAGATTACTTCAACAAGTAAAGCGTTCCAATGCTATTCAGAAACTTTCCTGGAGTATAAACCATTTGTAACTGCATTCACCCAGCTGCATGCCAGTAGGCTCATAATTTTAAGATGTTTGTAGAAACACAGTGCAGCTGGGAATCTTAAAGTATTTATAATGCAGCTGAGAGAGGAGAAGTTATGAACAGTTATTTGTAAAGCTGCAGCCTAAGCAGAGAGATGCCAGGCAAATATCCCTCAGTGACTGCCTACCAGCCCCGTGGCAAAAGAACAACTGCAATGTTCAACATCTGCAGGATAAAGGAGATTATTCATCTGTTTCCATAAGACTCAAAACTAAAAATTGCTGTACAGGGATACCTAGAAGCTTAAAAATATTTAAGGTGATTTTTTTTTAAATTAATTTTTATTGATGATTTTATTCACACAAACCTCAAAAAGAAGAATGAAATTTCCCTCTTTTTTTTAAACTTCTTTGACTCATATTAGGCCTGAGTTTGGCCATCAGACTTTAGCAGAGTGGTAAAACCAACATTACAATATTCTACACAAAGGACTTGCAGCCATGCACTGCCTGGCCGGTTCCTAATCCAAAAGTATTGCTTGTATTTCAATTGGACTGTGAGTGGGACACATTTATGCCAGACAGACACACTGCATCTCTGGTGCTTCAGCAAATAATTTCATAGGAGAGGTTACTAAGAAAGGGCACTGAATTATGTGGAATACATAATTCACAGTACATCTTAATGCTTATTTCTAATAGCCTGCTTGTGTGATATGTAATTTCTGACAGAAATTACTGTAAGCTTTTTCTTCCACTCATTAAAAACGGCCCCAGAGCCTGAGCTAGAAAGCCAAACAGTGATTTCCTGGCAATGGAGAAATCCACAGCAGGTGAAAATGCCCGATTTGACATTTGACAGCCACAGGACGGCGTGCTCTGGTAACCGTCCTCCCACACACATCCCCAGGGATTAACTCAGCAAGTCCTTTTATTTAGCACTTCCAGTGCCAAACTACTACAGAATAAATACTACACAGGGAAGGGCTGCTATGCAGCACAGAAATGCCAGAACCTCAGAATAAAATCTCTGAATATCGATGACAGAAAATCTGTGCCTCTCAAAACCTAAGGCACCCAAAATTCATCAGTTACTCTCAAAAACTATTCCCAAACGTGTTCATCAATTGTAAGACCATCATAACTTATCAACAGGACAGATAAATAAAAAAAAACAGAACACATATAGACAGTGGCATCACAGTGCTAAAAATGCACTTCCTGTTGTTAACAGTTTGGGACTGTGAATTTATCTGCAGAGTGGTAACCAAGATACAGAGACAAGTGTGCCACACTTTCTAGTTATGGGTGCCTGCAATTACCAGCTATCAATAATATTGCTATTATTGGGTGTTAAGGGTGACTGACATTATCAGCTATCAATAATATAAAATGATTTTCCAGGTGGGCTAGTAGTGTCTGTCTGGTCTGATAAATTGTCCTAGATAAATGCAGTTTATTTTTCTGATGAAAACTGCTGTGGACCTTCTACTGAGTAAAATCTCTGGTAGGATAAATATACAGATGCTTGTGGCCCACTTTTTCTTTTGGTTTTCATTCATGTTATTATGGTACAAGTAGCAGAGATGGCTTGTCCAGCATTATTCCTCACTCAGAATATCTAGGGCTTATCCTTCAATTTTACTGTATTTTCAATAGATACTGAGCTTCCTTCTATTTACTAAAATCACTCCTCACAAGACAGAGTTGTCACTTTTCTGATATTCACCAAAAATCTCAGGGCCTGCCAGCTGCAGGACTCCCATGAGGGCTCTACACCAGATCTGGCTGGTACTATCCTACAGTATCTGAGGGCAGACAGACAGACAGACAGAGCTGAGGGCACTGCTGGCTCTGAGCTCTTGCAGCTCTGTTCATTCCTCAGGAGTGGAACAGCCCAGCCCTGCCAGCTCTGGGGGTGCTAAAGAGTGACTGGGCTGGGTGGGGGCACTTGGGGTCTGCTGGCCCTGCTGGGAGGAGGGAGGGACAGGAGGGACAAGGGACAGAGAGGGGAGACCTTGTCCAGGGGACAGGCAGGGTGAGGTGGCCGTGCTGGGGACAGGAAGGGTGAGACCTTGTCCAGGGGACAGGCAGGGTGAGGTGGCCGTGCTGGGGACAGGAAGGGTGAGAGCTTGTCCAGGGGACAGCCAGGGTGAGGTGGCCGTGCTGGGGACAGGAAGGGTCAGAGCTTGTCCAGGGCACAGGCAGGGTGAGGTGGCCATGCTGGGGACAGGAAGGGTCAGAGCTTGTCCAGGGGACAGCCAGGGTGAGGTGGCTGTGCTGGGGACAGGAAGGGTCAGAGCTTGTCCAGGGGACAGCCAGGGTGAGGTGGCCGTGCTGGGGACAGGAAGGAGCCAGCTGGAGCTGCAGAAGGAAGAGAAGAAGGAGAGGAAGAGCCAGAGCTGTGTGGAGCTGCCCATGGGAGGCTGCACAGAAAAGGTAAGAGAGACTTAGATAACCAGGAGCTGATGCTTAAAACCTTCTGATATTTTCCCAAAGCACTCTGAGTATTATTGCTGTGTCTAGCATCATTAGTTTCTCTCACCAGAAAAGATGTTTTGGAAGGGATGATAGGAGACAGACATTGGGGTGATGTCTGCACAAGTTAAAACCCAATAGGCTGGGCTGTATTTGAAAGTGTTCTATAAAGGTGAGTTGTACCTCTGCAAACCGGCATTAAACAAGAGATATACTAAAGTATCTTCAGATGTTATGTCACAGCAACCTATTGGTATGTCTTGATATATAAAACATTATCTTCTATGATTATGTTAGGTCTATCAGGTTACCATAACACAATTCAAACATCCTATTAAAAGGCAGCACCACTCAACCATACTATGTATCTGTATGTGGCAGTCTAAATAGTTTTGAACTGCCAGTCTACTTTTAGCCACATATTTGGATTCTGTGAAATTTTATTAGAATAGAAAACTGAAAGAGAAGTATTACTTCCAGAAGTAGTATGTCTACATGCTTGTCCACAGAGGAGGTGCTAAGAGTGGTACTCTTACAGAAGTACAGCTAAACTTGGAAGATTATTACGGTGTAAGTACCCTACATTAATATTTAGGTTACAAAATAATGGTAGCTTCACATTTTTTTAAACATTTTCTAAATAAGAGACATGAATTAGAAAGAAATAAGAATAAATTTTAAGGAGAATAAGAGTATGTGAAAAGAGATTGTAGGATTTAATTATACTGAAATAACTAAACTGAAAATTTACATCTTGTCTTAGACTGCTGGCCTTTGTCCTTTGTAGGAGTGTTCATACTGTAAGAAATACTCTGCAAAAAAGTTCTTTCAGTCTGTCCCAGTCAGGAGGGTCAGCTGAAGACCTTAATGTAATATATTTCATGATCCTCTTTTACACAGGATTTCTAAGCAGTATTAACTGTGCAGTCAGAGGCGTGTAGGCAGGGCCGTGCCTTCTCCCCACTGCAGTGTGAGCAGCCTTTGTGCAATGAACCTCAGTTGTCTTCCTTCATTCAGTGAGGTGAATGTGACACCCTTAGTCCCCCACTCACTAAGGCCAGGTCAGACAAAATTAAAAACGTTATTTTTTACTATTCAGTAGGGAAAAAAAGATGCTACCTGAAGCCTACCATGAGCCAGATCATGAACCCACACAGCTGTAGCCTACCTGGGTTTGTTGCATCAGGGGTGTTTTTTTCTGATAGGGGAAAGCCTCTTCCTGCATCTGGAACATCCGACTTGTCCACGCTGCACTTGTAGGGCAGATTTAAATTCCTGTTAAGCCTAATTTATCTGCACCAAAGTAAGGTACATCTGCACAGCTCTTGGTGACAAAGTGCATTTTATTATCAATATTGAGAGCATAGCAAGGTCAGTGCTTATGAGGTCCTTGTTGAGAACACTTTCACGGACACTCCTCTGCTCCATGTTAGCCTGGATGTCCTCCAGTTGTCTCACAAGGGTTTGTGTCCCAGCAGGACAGACCTTTCTGAAGGCCCTGTCTAAACCAGTGCAAACTGCCAGAGCTGCCCATAAACCAAACAGAGCAAACACTGCAGGAGTACCCTCAAGGCTGATTATGGTATGGCACCCAGATACACAGAAAATAATTCAGAAATTTAAAAAAACAAACCCTTTTAATCTGCCAATACCAGGAGGAAGCCAAAATTTGCTTCCTCAATCAGAACTGAGGAGAGAAACTTTTTATTGTAGACTTGAAACAAATAACTGAATACTACCCCCAAGTCCCAGCCATGCCCAGTGGGCATAATCCACCAGAAGAGAATCCCTCATGACCCAGTATTTAACAATGCTGAATTACAGGGGAAAGAAAACCCCATCAGAATGTACATTTAGAGATCTCTTGGAACATGGAAAGCAAACACAGATGGCATAAAAATGCATCGGATTCCTCTGGTGTGAGTAAGAGGAATTAGCCACTCTGGTTCTCACTTTGCTCAGGAAGTGCCTCAGAGAATACCATAAAATTGTGAAAAAGTGCAGAAACTGTTTCTGAAGATCACCAACAGGCAGGGTGGCTTCATCAGAAACTCAGCTAAGACACACTCTGAGAGCAGAGCAGAAGGGCTTCCTCAAAACTTCACCCAGAGCACAGCACTGAGGGCACTCAGAGGGGGTACCTGGGGCTGCAGCTGCACAGGGGTTAGTGAGCTCAGCTTGTACACAGAGAAACTCTCTGCTCCTGACTTCTGTTAGCTTGTTTAAAAATGCACTTGCATTGGATGTGCACATCTAATGGTTAAATACTCTTCAGGTTAGGGTTGGAGAAAATACTTTTCAATGCTTTTGAATGCTTAATAAAAATTTAATAATAAGAATTAAATATACTTCACTTTCTTAATGTTTATAAGTGCAAAAATATTCTTTGAAAGGTTATAGAATTAATAAGGAAAATATTATGAGTTTAATCAAAAGAGCATTTAATATTGCATAACTGTATCCCTGTAGGCAGGTAGGAATATGCAGCACTGACTGCATGCTCCTTCCTTTCTGCTTGAGGGATTCTCATGTTACATACAGCATTCCAGATGCCTTGGCCCTTCTGCCTCTTAAGCACTGCTGAATGCCTCTTTGTTTTCCATAGCCAGGGAAAGGAGTTTCTTCTTAAAGGGACTAACCTCTCTGAATTAGGGGATGGGTCTTCAGGAGTACAAAGACCTGGAAGAGTGTTTGCATTACTGTTTTAAAGAGAAACATGCAGATTTTTCAGCTATACATTTTCAAGATAAATAACATCTTCCCCTATCTGCACGAGGAGAGATTTGTCAAGCTCTCCTGTACTCACGTGGGCCCTCCAGCAAAGCAGCAGGTTTTAAAACACTGAGAGCAGTGTTCCCCACTGCTAAATCTCTTCTGCAGAGCACCTCACTATCTTCCAGCTTTTCCCTTCTTCATCTGTTAGAGATTCTCTTTGGAAACAGAATTTTGTTTTCTGTTTCACCCCTTTGTTCCATTACTAAGAGTGGCAACCTAGCACAAAGTCTTATGTTTTGATTCATTACTATGATATAGTTTGATACCCTAGGAACAAGATCTTGTCACAGAAATAATTTCAGGTAAGATACTTACAAAAGCTAAACTTTGCAAAACTGAACTATCAGTCTTTGAAAATATACTCAGGAAAAGTTAATCAATTCTGTGTGTCAAGTTAAAATAACAGAAAAGGAAACATTTGAATTAAAGAACTTGAATATTCGAATTCATCATAGGTCTTGCAGAAAAGAAAGAAAAAAACAGCAAAATTACTGTTCTTGGTTAAGGCCCCGAAGGAGATAAAACAAACAATATTTAACAGAGCTCAATTTTCATTTATCTTTGAAATAATGAATGCTAGAATAATAATTAAACGTCCTAAAGATTTCTGTGGTAGCTGGTTTCTTGCTTGCTGTTAGTGGGCAGAGAGGTGGGCAGCAGGCTCCAAACTATGGATTTCTTTCCATGCTCGTCTACACCAGTAAGAGCAGGAGAAACAGGGCTCATACTTGATATCTCTTTTCTTTGAAGCATCAGTTATTTTACAAATGGCAATTTCAGAGTAGATAATAGTAGGTATTTGCTATTAGTAAAGATCTCCAGCACAAGAGGAACTGATGAGCCCGCTTTGTGAAGACCACTGAATTTCCATGAGGAATTTCAAGGACATTAGTGAAATGGCATTGTACTTCTATAGCTTTATTCTCTTAGATCTCTATCGCCAACAATTGCTCGTTCTAAGAAAACTTAGAGTAGGTGCTGTGGTTTAACCCCTGCCAAGTACCACACAGCCCCTTGTTCCCTGCCCCACCAGTGAGAGCAGTAGGAGGATCAGAAGGGTAAAAACCAGGAAACACATGGGTTGGGAGAAAGACAGTTCATTAGGGAAAGGAAAAGCCATGCACACTAGCAAAGTAAAAGAAGGAGTTCATGCACTACTTCCCACAGGCAGGCAGGTGTTCAGCCATTTCCAGGAGAGCAGGGCCCCATCACAAGCCATGGATACTGGAAATGCCATCACCCCAAACATCCCTGCTTCCCCTTTCTCATGTCCTGAGCCTGATGCCATGGGGTCTGGAATATCCCTGTGGGCAGAGGGAGTCTCCCAGGCACTCCCAGCTCCCTCCCCAGCCTGGCTTTACAAAAGCAGAGAAGACCTTGGCTCTGTGCAAGCCCCACTCAGCAATAACAAAAACATCTCTGCAGTATCAGCCCTGTGTTCAGCACTAATCCAAAACATCCTCACACAGCCACTGTGCAGAACAGTAACGCCCCCCAAGCCCAGAACAGCACAATAGGGTGGCAATCCTGTGTCGGTGTGGTTACACACAATGGGAGCCTTGTTCCCATTCTGTCGGTGTAGAATGGAAGGTCGTCTTTTGTGTGTCTAAACCAATAGTTATTGCAGGAAAATACAAGCAAAACATGCTGCTGCTGACACTAACCACCTACTGGTTTTACAGCAGGGAAATGTTTCAGATTCTGTTTACCTGAGAACTCTGAGTGGGGTGTGTTTGTTTAGGTGTGAGAGAAAGCTGAACTAAAACAGGTTATCAGCAAATGCATCTTAGAGATATTAAATTCTGCTGCAAGTTTAAAACAGTACTAAAGATAGGAGGAGCTCACTTTGGTGAGATTACGCCTCTTTCAGTTGTAATAACACACTAATGGTCAGAAAGCAAATTTTAAAATATAAAACAAATGAGCTGAAGAGATAGACTCAAAATCTATATATGCCTGAGAACACCAGCATGTTGGGTAGTGACAGAACTGGTTTGTAATGCTGCCTTTCATCAGGAAAGCTGAGGAGAAAAAAACTGAAAACCAGTGACTGCTCCATGAAAAATGAGGAGAGAAGTATTTTATAAACCTTTGTTAGTTTAGCTGTTACAAGGCTATTGCCTGACTCCCCCATACTAATTTTATTGGCTCATAGCAGGTATAATTTGAAAGTATTATATTCCCCACATAAACCATGCATATGGTTCAGAATGTGAGCTTAATCTGTCTGTGGGAAGCGTAATGGATGGTTCCAGAATAGAGGTGGTGTATATAAATAATGCAGGGTATTTTCTAATCCCCACAATATCTCAGTGAATGGGACAGTCATTATGTAACTAATGTCTCCCTCACCTTCCTGACAGATGGGACACGAACATTATTGCTTTTCCCTGTTCCTTCGGGGCAGGTCACTCTTGCAGTTCACTACAGTACAGTTCCCACTAATTCTAAAGGCTTCATCATTCATTCAGATTTCAGCATTTCATTGTGGTAGAAATGCTACCATTTTCCTTTTCTTTCATATGAAGTTAATTACCTTTGACCACAGGAGTGCCTAAGGAGTAAGAAAGTCACCAAAATAGAGTCTGCAACAGTGCATGTGATGAAGTTTTGTTGGTAATAACAAATGCCCATTTGCTTTTTCTTAAGAATTGCTTTTGAACCACTGTGAAACATTGCAAACATGATAGTCTCCTATTTAAACAAGGACAGATTTGCAATCAGACCCAGGAGTACAAATCCCTGCTTCAAGTGGACAACTGCCACAAAGTCCCTGTATCACTCTGCACAGTTGGATTTCTCTGTGCTTCACTCAGAAGGCTGACACCAACACTATTTACTTGCTTTAGAACTTAGTTAAAATATATGAGGTTTGGATAATAACTCTTAATTGAGTGTGTTACTTTTAAATCAATAATTTCACAATCCAAAACCATGTTGTGGCAGTAATAATGCTGCTTAAAAAAACCACTGGTATGTCCAGAAGTACAGAAGGCAGGCCTATAGACTGAGATTTTGTAAAAATGTATTAAAAATAATAGAAGTGGCATGCCAGTTGATATAAAACGAATTCCTATTTTTATCATTACATATATCATATCATTACATATCATAATCTCTCTTCTCTCAACCTGTTGCTTTAGTTGGAGCAAACCATTTTGGTCATGCTGTATGCATGTGACAGGCTCAGCACGGGAGGCTGAAGGAATCAACACTTCCACTTTGCAGTGGCAATTCACACTGCAAACTTGGAGCTAAGTGCAAAGTGAAATGAAAACCTGAGGCCTCTTCTAGCATTGTCAGAAAAAAGTCCCTTCCAGGCCTTGACCAGTAGCTGAACATTTTATCTCACATCCACGTGCAGTGCTCTCCAAACACTGAAGTCAGGCACGTCCACATGAGAGCCAAGTGCCTCAGTGTCTGAAGTTTGGCAGAGATGAGGTTACAACAGGCGTGTTACAATGCTATGTCACAGCTGCCAGGAGCATGAAACCCTGGCCTTTTCAGAAGCTCTCTATTTGAGCTTTACTTGGATATGTCTTTATGAAGGCTGAAGGGAAAAGAACTCCATCCCACTCACAGGTTATTTTTCTATAATTAGAAGACAGGGGAAAAAATTCTTTTACCTTTGGGCTTCTTTTTATCTATTATTTTTAATTGCTGTTGGAAGAAAATGAAAAAATTAACATAAAAGCATGACCTCTGCCAAAGAACATTAATTCTCATTAGCTTCTGAGACCCCAAATACTTTTCAAGATGTTTCTTTTGCTAATACATACACTGTTTTAAAATAAGATTTCTGATTCAGCTCATCCATTTCTTAGGCAAACTACATGGGATGTAGGTTGGCATTTTTCCTCACCTGTGATATGTTTTAAAAGGAGTAAGAATTTGTTGACTTGTGGTTATTATACTCAGTGATGGAGAAATAATATGCTGTCATTTCTTCCAATTTATTGTGCAGAAATCAAGCTATATTTCTATAAATTGTCCTGGCTTGATATGGCTTATGATTTGTTGAGTCTTCTCAAATAGCAATAACCGTGACGATGCAGTTATGGCATGTGATAGAGCTTTGCAAAAAAGGACTGAACAAAGTTCATGGCACAAGGTATTTGGACTGCATGAGCTCCAAGAACTTAGATCAGCTAAGTATTGGTTAAATGGTGGTGAAACAAAACCACAGGCAAGTGTTCAGAGCTCCTGCTCTGTGCAGTGCACACACAGCCAGAGAGGAGGGCCAGGTCACTGAAGCATTGCAAATCAAAATGCAATCACCTCCTTGTGCTTAGAGCACTACCAGGAACTGGAAGGTTAATGAGAAAAGTGGCTTTAATTGTTTTTCTTAAATACCTGGCCCATAAAATAAACATACCTGCCATTAAAAGCTCCATATTCCAAAGTTTCTACAATAAACATTCTCTGTTGAAATTTTCTATTCTTGGAATTGGACTATAAATAGGGATATAGTATCTGTAATACATTGCAGACACCATACTCTTTTCAAATATCCTGCCTTTGCTAGAGGCTTTAATGACAACAGTGAAATATCTTAGATACCACTGGGAGCAATTTGTCAGTGCCATGCACAGGGTCCAGGATTTTCCTACTGTAATTAGTGGCAAGTGCATGCTCCCCATTACCTGAAAGTTGCTGTAGGAATTCCAGGTTCAAGCAGATGTCCAGGGACCAGTGCAGTGTGCATGTGTTTGGATAATACACCTTCTTAAATGGCTCCTTTTAGTCCTTTGCAAGTTATTTCATGTTTCTGATAGTCTGGAACTGGCAGTGTCAGCAACACGTTTCTGACATCACTGAACACAGAGGAGAATTATTTAAGTCATTGTCACTCTTCTCAGATAGAAAAGGAGTAAAAATTGTCAGATGTAGAAAGCCATAGGACAAAGACAAAATCTTAGAGGGCTTGACATAGATGCAAGGTGTGAAGATGACAGTTTTATGTTACTAGAATTAATACCATAGGAATTATTCCTCAGTCACTTAAACCTTTTTTTTTTTTACATAAGAATTTTCTTTTGTAGGAATGCATGGTCTTATATATTTGTATGGTCTTGAAAAATAAGTCTGGTGTTTCTTCTTGCTTTGGAGGGGATATTGTCCAGTACACTTTGCCCCAAAATTCACTCTCTACCTAGCCCAATAGGGCGAAGTCCTTGACTACTTCAGCAGTACTAAGAAATTCTAGTTTTACATTCTAGTAATTATTGTCTGGATTATGGGCATCCTTGTGTTCCCTTGATGCGTATTATCTTTGAGGTTGAACAGTATTTTGTACATGTTTATGAAGAATAAAAGGAAAAGTGCTTTTGCTGCATTAGGGAGAAAGCAAACCTCTTAAAAAAGCAAAACACTGGCAAACTGGATGTGAATTCAGTGCTCAAACTTATTTGAAGCAAATAAGTGATGGGTCAGATTATTTCACTGGTATAATCAAAAATTATTTCATTGGTACAATCACAAAATGCCATCATCTCACTCAAAAGTGTGTAGAAGAGCTGGACATTAATTAATTTATGACATCTGCTTGCATATCACTTCCAGTGCCTGAAGATCCCTGCATAGCTGAGAAGACCCTTAGTTTCCTATATATACTTCATGTTTTTGTCCTAAAACCAAAGCTTGAACAAGGCAAATTATACAATACCTGAAGTCAGCGACTTTCACCTCAGCATTAAGAATGATGAGTCTGTGAGAGACAAGAGTACACAATTTCTTGTCAATAGCATAATGATTTAAAAGCCTTTTCTCCAGGGCATGGCACCTCTTGCTAGCTGAAAGGGCAAGCTTAGGCTATTGCAGCGTTAAGCAGCTGATAAATGACCTTGTTGTCACACTTGTT
This sequence comes from Cisticola juncidis, assembly GCA_013400215.1. NCBI lineage: Eukaryota > Metazoa > Chordata > Aves > Passeriformes > Cisticolidae > Cisticola > Cisticola juncidis. The sequence continues at coordinate 87,598 of VXBR01005250.1, forward strand.
TTAGGCATTGATCACGTCCCATTAATTCCTAGAAGAAATCAATTGTTCTTACCTAGCTCATTTACATTAATAAGAAAATATTAATGACTCCACTGCCTATAAGTATTGGAAAGGGAGGCTGCATTCACATTTCAGCCTACTGGTCTGTAAAGAGGATTCATTATCTCCTCCTGTGAGAGCAAAACAAATACATTTTTTTCCCAGTTATTCAGCGTTAAAGCCAAGTATTTATCCAGGTGTTTAACTGACAATTGAATCATATAGCAAATAGTCTTGCATTGTTGGCGTATTTTTATGGGTGTAATGCTTATTATGCATGATAGAAAGCACATGATCCTTTCCTTCCATTGCTAATTTCATTTTGAGAGAAGAGCTATGCACAGGAACTCGAGACGACAGCTATGATTTCCTGTTCTGAGTCCAACACACCATAAGAGGAACAATGATACAAATGATTTGTGCAGGTAAAAGCAGTATGTATTTCATTACTGGAAATTATTTTTGGGACAACATTCAAACAACCTTTGTGGTGGGATTTAAAACTCATGACAATTGCTCATAATCTAAACAGTGCTTTATCAAATGCTGGGATTAGTGTGTTTGTGAGCTGAACACTGTGAGCAGCCCGTGTCTGAGCAATCATCCTGAACATTCCTCCCAGAGGAAGAAATAGAATAGCAAGGTGCAGTTCAAGACAAGATTCAGAACTTGATTGCTACATTTTCTGTTCAGTGCATAGTGCTACGGTTTCTGGTAAAATGTACTGGTTAAGTGTTACAGTAAATCGATCACATAATACTGTGGAATTTATCATGTCATAGAAAAGGAATTTAAGAGCTGCATACCTAATATTATTAATAAAACGGGCCTGTGGATAGAGACACTTAGAGGATATGGTTTAGATTATTACCTGATCCCAGATTACATTATAGAGTGGTAACATTAGAATTGCAAGGACAAAATAAACTTTCCCTAGGATTTTTCAATTGGAAACTTGTGACTGGCTAACACAACTATGGGTGTTCACTCCTGCACCTCCTCTGCCTCTAGAAACGGCCCTTGAGCTGGGATTCTCCCCTTGGAGCAGATGTCCCAACGTATCTGTGCAGTGAGGCTCTGCTGCCACCCTCTGTGGTATCTGAGATGAACCCAAATACTGACTGGAAATGAAATGCTAACCACGCCAAAGATTTAGGGACACAGATACCTAGCTGTGAAAGAGCTGACACAGTGGAAAACTACTGGCTAACAATTGAACATTTAAAATAATATCAATAACTCTAAAGTAGTGGCACACACGGAATTAAGGTGGTGTTGGCATGTGAATGAATATTGAAGCAGTAGCTACTTTTACCAGCTAAACATCGTTGTAGGCTACCTTTGAAAAATGATCAAAGACAATGCACCTTAACTATGTGTTTGTCTCTGGTCTAGTTCATTGCTACAGTCCTTTTCTTATCCTGAGACTTTTTAACAAGAAGTGCATAGGGGAGAACAAAGATGCAAATTTTTTCCAGGTTGTCTAGCATCTCTTAATCTGAAATTCAGTAAGGTGCATAACTGATTAGTAAAGAAGGATGTGTTTGGAAAAAATAACATTTAATTACTCTTGAGACAGATAGAATACTGAGAGCAAAGTGCCTCTGAGAAGGATTTATATTACTTATTACCTGATAAATAGCTACTTCTCCAGACCATCCTTGTGGTTATTCAAATCTATTTTATAGCAGGGCAGACACGATGCTGTTCCTTTGGTCTCACCTCTGTGAGACCAGCCCCTATTTAAATAAACAGTTTCCTACCCTGCACAACTGCATTTCTCATTCACTGCCTTGATATTCCTGCCTGTTAGAGCACTGATCCATGGGGTCATTTGGGCACACAGAGGATGAGTGCTTTAGAAGAGCAGCCAACATCCAATCAAAACTCTTTGATACATTTTTATCACCAAATTAGCAACCTAATGCTGACTCCAGCAGCAGCAAAGCCATTCAGTCCTGGGGAAGGGGAAATCTACCCTTTCTCTTCTCTTTTTGTCTTCAAAAGTGAGCAGCCTTCCACCTTTTCTCCTCACCTTTCCCACTAGCATTTTATTTATTTTTCTGTGCTTCTGCCCAACAAGTAACTAAGCTTCCCAAGTGCAGGGTGCCCATGCTGCTGCTGTTTGCTCTATTCTGAATGGGGATGGTGCAGGAGCTTTGCCAACACTCTGCAGTGGGCCATTCATCCAAACTCTTCACAAGGAACAGAATTTACCTTTAAATCTTCTATTTTTCAGAAACAGCAGAACTGAAATTACCCATACAACTTGGACTTTCTAGTTAAGCTCTATCTGAAAATGTTACTTCCATGTGATTAAAATATTAGTTTGCCTTTGTGACCTAATAAATATTCTCTTACACATGAGAAGAAAAAAATAAAGTAATCCTTGATGGTCACTGCAAAGAACATTAGACCCTTATTCACCTATTGGGGAAAGGGCTGGGGGAAAGAAACCTTGTGTGCAAAAAAAAATTCATGCTAATGCACAACCAGGCTAGCATATTCACCTCAGTAGTACCAATTTGCTAATACTGTTTCCATAAATTAACGATTTATTCTAGATCATTTATCTTTATCCTAGTGTTTGCATACATACTGCAAAACACTATAGTGTAGAATTTGCTTTCTTCTAGATATTGCTTAGTACAAGGGAACAGACACTTCACAAGAAAAATAAGAAACAAGGCAACTTTGTATCCAGGCATCTCACAGTATGTCACTTGTGGAGTTACAGTTCTGTTTGACAAGGGGTAAACTGTTTTTTCTTTCTTGGGGAAAAAAAAAATCAAACTTCAATACAGACAAATGTCTTAGCTGTTAATTGGGCAAGTAAGAGCCTCCTGATGCATTCCACAATCCCTGTCAGCCTTCCAAAACACAGGCATGGCAGTTTCTTCCATCCTCATTTAATAAATAGCAGAGATCTGCTTCTCCTTATTAAGGAGATAAAAACAAAAGAAGAAGGTGATTGTGGAAGAGGCCTCACCCTGTGGTTTACATTACCTTGCTTCTCATGATAGTTGAGACTGTCAGGAGTTTGCACATATGAGCTGCAAGTAGATAGAGGGAGGAGGCTGCAGACTTCACACTTCTTCCTTCCCTGCCTGCACTTTCATTAAAAATGGAATTCCACAAAAAACTGGTCATTCTCACAGCTACCTGCAGAACTCGACAGGCATGCTGAAACAACAGGGAATGTGGGCCAGTGTGTTTGTTCAATGAATACCATATGGATTTTGGAATTTGGTAATCAGGGATCTGGCATCTCTTTATAACCTGTTTGGGACAGATTGGAACATTCTTGTGCAATTGCTGTAGCCAGGTGCTTTTGTCTCACTGAGGTTAAACTACCTTTTCCTATCCCTGTTTCTGTAAGGCAGACAGAATTGGAAATCAGTGTATAAGGTTTACACTGGCCTGTCTCTTGCCCACATTATTTCTTTACTTTCTTAATGAAGTCAATGATGGGCCTATTACTGGCTATGCCAGTAAAAGATTCTATATTGCACTTAGTTAATAAAAGGTGTAATGACGGTGACTTGAAAGGAAGACATATCTCTTCATGAACTGAATTTTATAATGCAAAGCTTGAGTTTATCAAAAAGCAGGACTTGAAATACTGCAAGAAACTCCCTACAAGGATCTGATTTATTCTAGAAATAGTTAAGAGACTTAGTTTATAGTGAACATTCTGAGTATAATTAGGAAACATATCTAACCTGACAAGCAAAGCTAAGACCTAACTCTCATTGAAACTTGTCCCAGAGATTCAGGTACCTGGGACCAGTAGGTTTGAATAGCTGAGGTTTGGTTTGATACTATTGTTGGAAATCAGCGGGAGA
>VXBR01005251.1:657-48214 GCA_013400215.1 Cisticola juncidis
TTTTTTTGCCAAGCTCTTTTTGAAGAGTAAGTGTTGAGCAGCTGTCTAACTTGGTCACTGCTCAACTTGTTTGGTTTTCAGTGAGAACATCAACTCCAAAGCCCTGGACAGCTTAGGGGTTTAGTCTTGAAAGAAACAGCGGCCCACATTTACCTCTACATTTAGCTTAACTTTGCTTTAAGCTGTTGTTACACAGCAGCTCTGACACTTGACAGCGATTCAAAGATCTCCCAAGAAAGGCCCATCTTGGCAGAGATCCTGTGAAAGCAGCTTCTGATCACTCTCACTCTCAGCACTATTTGCACAAAGAATGATTCAGCCTCTTGACAATTCACTTGTAACCTCTTCAATGGCCACTAGCAAGATGTACCTGGCCTTTCATCCAGGACACAGGCTAAACACAGTCCTCCATATCTGGAGATGCCTTTAAAAAATCCAGCAGCATACAGAGCAACAGGCTGCTATAAGCTCCTTTAGTATGAAGAAAGAACAGACCCTTCAGCAGAAACTACTGGTAATAAGCCATGCAGAGTAATGGAGACAAGACAAAGACCTGGATAAATGTGGTGGGGATGCTAGGTTCCCTACAAAGGTGCTCTGTCAAATCTGTGCAGGACGATCAAAAATAATAGTAAAAAATGTCTTAGAAACACAGCCCCTCCCACACTTCTCCCTTCTTGAGCTCAGCTTCCCTCCCTGTATACTCCACCTCCTCCCCAAAGCAGTGCAGAGGGGCAGGGGAAGGGGTTGCAGTCATTTCAACACACTGTCTCTGCTACTGTTGCTTCCTCCTCAGCGGGAGGACTCCTCACACTCCTGCTCTATTCCAGTGTATGGTCCCTCCCAGGGAATGCATTCCTTCAGGTACAGACTGCTCCAGCACGGGACCAGCACAGAGCCACAAGCCACAGCAGAACTCCAGCATGGGCTCCTCTCTCTATGGAACCACAGGTCCTGCCAGGAGCCTGCTCCAGCATGGGCTTCCCACAAGGTCTCAGCCTCCTTTGGGCATCCACCTGCTTCATGTGGATCTCTGCTCCCCTGTGCACCTCCATGTGCTGCAGGGGAATATCCCACCTCACTGAGGTCTTCACAGGATGCAGGGGAATCTTGGCTCTAGCACCTAAGTGCCCCCTCCCCCTCCTTCACTGACCTTGGGGTCTGCAGGGTTGTTCCTCTCACATAGTCTCTGTCCTCTGGCTGCAGTTGCCTTTTTTTCCCTTCCTAAATCTGTCACACCAGAGGCACTACCACCATTGCTGAGGGTTCCAGCACTGGCCAGTGGCGGGTCCATCTTGGAGCTGACTGGCATGTCTATAGGAGAAAGGGGAAGCTTTACGAAGCTTCCCACAGAAACCACCCCTGTATCCTCCCCAATATCAATATTTGCCACACAAATACAGTAACATCTGCAAAAGTATGTGTAGATAAGGAGCCATGAGAAGGGCTGCTGCTCATCTAAGCAGAGAATAGCAGAGCCAGAAACAAACATTCATGGAGGCAGTTTGCAGACATGACACAAAATGTGTAATGATACAAGAAGTGTCATGCTGAGATGTGGAATGACATTGGCTTTTTCCTTATATTACACTAGCTATAAAGACCAAAGCTGCCAGAGAGGCTGGAAAGGATTGTCCTTTATCCCCTTTCCATCTTGGGAAAGGTTGCTCAGATGCTCAAGGAAAGGTGGTCATAAAGGAAACTTAAGAGAGGGTAAAAACAGCTTTCACAGAACAGCGTGCTATGAGTAACCATGAGACTTGCATTTGCCAAGCTAAATATATTTCCCCAAAAAAGTCAGAAGGTCAAACAACTCAATCAACAAAGAAATGGTAGATTCACCTTCTGACACAAGGCAAGGCACAGGTAAATTATCATAAAGAAACTGTAGTTTAGCACAGGTAGACGAGAATCCTTCTCTTCTACCAGACTATCCCTGATGATCAGACAGAAATAGGGTGTATTTATGCCATAACCATTACTCATATCTCACTTGGCTTGACAAACATATGACTGACATACAGACACACTTGCCAGCCTAGATAAAGGAAGAGGGAGAGACCTGAGGACTTGCTAGAGTAGCAGAGCACAGAGCAACTGGAAGGAATGGATTTCATAGCATGTTCTAGTAGTTTCAACTAACTTTTCATTCCACTACTATTTATTTCTCTTTGACCTAAGAGACCACCTTAATACCCATCTTTCCTACCTAATGACTAGCTTCACAACTGCACTGCTGCCAAGGAACTTTTTTTTCAGAGATGGCGTAACTATTAAAAATCTAATTAATCTCTCAGCAACTATTATCAACTTACAACTTGCAGTAAGTTTTAAAGCTCAAGGCTTCCACTTTAAATGCTTGAAATCTAATGCCTTATCTAATTTGTTCAACTATTTTTGTGCTATGTAAGTTACTTCTACCAACAACTTAGTCTTTTGAATACATGCATAATAATTTGAATTATACAGAGATCTTACATTTGATCTTAAATTCTTCCCAGCAAAGATGGGAAGCAAACTAAAGATTACCAGTATCTTTTTTCTTTAAGATTATGTTTATTCCAGATAAACTTCAGTGTCTCTTACTGTTTAAAATCTTTGCATGATGATCTTGCTTGCAAAAATATTTTTGTTCTCCTTTATTCTTTGAAAAATGACTGCAAATTATGTAAAATTATCAGAACTGTACATGCTACTTCCCTGTAGTTTAACTTGATGTATAGCTTGATGAAAAAGTTCAGTTTTTGTGTATCACCAAAAAATTAAACATTACTGCAGTAAGAAGTAGCGTGTTGACAGAATCTGATTTATATTACTGTAGTATTTCCTATCTGATTATTCCAGCTTATTAGGAAATTTATTTCCCAACAGTATTTTATTTGTTATCATTTAAGTTACTAAATTTCAAATTTTAACAAGAACACAAATATTAATATCAGAGAAAGTTTCTTTCACATTTGATAAACCTAGAGTCCCAGAAATTAAGGAGGTGGCAGACTGTTTATTCATAAAATGTTTCTCATTGTTAAGAATGCAAATCACAAAATCATAAGAGAAATTAAGACATAACTGAGTAAACAAATTAATATTAAGCTGTATTTAACACATCTGTACTTTCTCTTGATGAACAATGTATACATATCAATATGCTCTCTGTGCACAGAAGCTGTCACCTGGCACAATCTGTTCTATTCCAAGGGTTAAAGTATCCAGCTTTATAGGCCCAAAGGGATTAATCATTCTGGTAGAGATAATCCACCAATAGCCAAACAGAGAGTTCCACAAAAAGCAGAGAAAACCATCCCAAATTACAATTTTATTTAACAGCAGTTTCTTATTTAGCAGAGTTTAACAAGCAGCCCCCTCCAACAGCCCAGCACACCAACAGGACCACCTTATGATGCATCTCCCTTTTCCTATCCATTCACCAAAACATGGCCTGGCTGAACAGATTAAAAAACAAAGAAAGCAAGCAAAAACCATCTTTTGCATTCATGATTATGGGGTATTTTAAGTGCACTTTAATTGACAATAGGTGAGAAGAAAGCTTGTGGAATGTTGTACTAAAAATCTTTGTAACTTCAACTGGTATTTCAAAGTCATGCTAGCAAAAGCCAAGGCTGTGACATTTAAAACATTAAAGCTTTGAATTTCCAGGTGAATCCAACCCACTTGGGTTCAAATTCCCTTTAATGGTGTCTCTTCTAGGCTTTAAAGGGATAAGCTTAGGGACTAATCATGCCCTTTAACCTCCTGGTTTCCAATCAGCTTGTGGAAGCAGGCCAAATTTTGGAAGCAGTTTCACAGCACAAGAAAGGAAAGGCAAGCTGCCCACGGGTCAGGCAAGGCAAGAGCACCAGGATGTCCAAGTGGCAGCAGTAAGCAGAAAGTCCACTGCAGACATTAAAAGATGAGGCTCACTAGATGCTGGTAGACCATGCAGCTGTATCAAACAGTCTGTATTTACTTTACAATAGCACCATGTTAAACAGCCAAATCTTTGCAATCATAACTGAAAAATAAAAGCTTGCTATTAAGGACACATCTGTTGGGAAATCTGAAGCCTGACAGTGATCCAGTTATTTTAAAAATCTCGATCCCGTTTTCAAATCTGCACTGGTTGAAGCAAGGCTACAGGGGCACAGCGGTTACCTCTGCAGAATCTGTGAAAGACATCTAGGCATGGCACATCAAAACTTTTTTCATCTACTATACAGATTTGGGAACTCAAACAAATAAGAAGGGAAAATTGTTTTTTAAAAAACAAGTCCAGACATTAATAACAGTTATGAGGTCTCATTTTTATACATATTTTTATAACAAGACTGTGTCATTTTGAAGCACACATAAAGAGGTACCTCTGCATTGTACAAAGGGTCACAGTTAGGGTCACAGTTCCTTTCTATCAAAGTGGCTTGGATGCAAATTTCAGTTGTGGCTGGTATTTGAAGGGGACACATTAAATCCACAGTGGATATATCAAGTAGATACTTGATATATTGATATAATTTGCACTCAAATTCATCCTATTTCATCAGTAAACCTGGATCATGACACTCCCAGTCATGATCATTAGGACAGTCCACTGCCTTGTACTAAAGCACAGCAAGGAAAACACAAGTATGCCTGTGAGTAACCCAACTTCCTAACCTAGCTTTCCTCAAGCTCTTACATTAAATGTCTGCATACCAACTCAGAGGAAAGGTTATAAAATTACACCAAATCACAGCAATTACAGTAAGAACGCCTTGACCCTCCACTATTATTTGGGGGTGGGGGGGGTGTTGGGAAATGAAATCCATACCAGCCCACCAAACTCATCTAATGAAGTTATACTTAATTACTATTAAGTAATTCTCCCAATTGGACAGGGACCAGACCTTTCTTACAGAAATACAACTGATCAATACCCAAGTCTTCAGTTTCTCTGGGCAGTAATACAACCCTCTCTTTCCTTTAGAAATCTTTTTCTCTGCTTCAGGAGGAGGAAGTTCCTTTCCTTATCCAGTTTGCAACTCCTGTGTGTGTGTCATTGTGTCACATCCCAAGACCACCTGCTTGATCCTGGCTTCTGGATCACCCCCTGTAGGTACTGAGGGTTGTTGCTTTGTCCTCCCAGAGCTGCCTCTTCTCCAAGGCTGAATCTGCCTCCTCTCAGCCCAGCCTGTTCTCAGAAGACAGCTTCAGGTCCTGGCCTCCCTGGGGTCCCATGCTGAACTTGTTCCAGTCTGAAAACATCTTTCTTCACACTTTATTAATGTGAAACTCTTTTTTGTGAAATCACCTGGGCTTTTATTTGGCTCTAAACTAACGTGAAATAATAAAGCAATAACTAGGGAATTTGAACTAAAAATTCCAAACTTAGAAATACTGATAAATATGATCATAGGGTAAGTGAGGGTGCCCGTTACTCAGATTTGGGGAGTGCTGTGACTCCAAACTTTAAATCACCTAAATTACTTCATCACTTACCGTATCAGCAACATACATTAATTATTCCAACTATTATGCCAAGGTCAAATGTAAGGTGAACACCCAGCAACACTGCATAAAGATGAATGCCTGAGCTGCTTATCCTCTTTGCTATTACTTCTGCTTCAGCCTGCTCCTTTCAGTGGGTCATATATTGTAATTCTGTGCAAAATCAGCAACATTCAATATTGGCAGCATTACACAGAGCTCGTTAGCTACTCACAAAAGCACAGAACGCACATCAAAGAGGGAAAGAAGGAACCTGAGTTTCTATATTTTGTTTCCAAGACGCTGCTCTATGACTTGGCCTAGATTTGGGCTGCCAGCTTTTGCCTGGCCCAGTTGAACTCACTTTTAAATTTGTTCCATCCGTAACTGTCTACTGGCACACTGCAGTAGATCAGGTGTGAGTCTAGAGAAGTCGTGGATTTTACCAATGTAAAACTCACGAAACACGAGGTTGCTGCCAGGTCTCCTGTGTCTAGAACAGCTTCCCAGTCATTACAATGACCCAAACATGTTCTCAGGTCACAAAACACTTGTCTCACACAGTGCAAACCCACCTGTCCCACCAGTGCCATGTGTGATGTCCTGAATTCCCAGTTGCCCGTCTCTCTATCTGCACCATTTTAGTTAAAGTCCTAGATGATAAACTAAAGAAACACAAGATCACAGGCACTGGATACACTTATTTGTGAAATGCTTACATAACTTTTGTATCCACTGCATTAAGTTATCAGTAAATTCAGAGCTGTAACTTGTTTTCGGGAGTGTGCACCTATAACTTCTTTACTTATGCATAAAAATTTCCACTTCCTATGCACAGATACATCACATCTTGTTCCAAAATCTATTACAGAACTACAGCAAAAAGCAAGGAGCTAAAAAAAGAATGGGGAAACAAAAATGGCAAGTAGCTTTATAAGATTTCAAGGGAAGTTGTTTAAAATGCAATTGATTAATAAAGCTTTTAAATTATCTTTCTAGGAGAAAAAAAATCCTCAGAATATGCATAAAAAAAATAAAAACTGGATAACAAGGTTTTACTGTTGCTTTTATTTGCTTTCATTATCCAGTTTGCCAGAATTTTCTAATAAAAAACAGCTAGGATTTTTTTAGCCTAAACTGAGCAAGGTGATAACTGCCCTTAATGACAGAAGTGATAAAATCTGTTTCCAAGCTATTTTAGCACTTTAGTTTGTGTAAACCCATTTTCTAGTGAAAATCAGTACTACAAATGGAAGCAGATATTGGCTTTTTAGCCAAATATTCATAATTATTTTAGATACTTTTGTCCATTCAGAGTATCAGTTTTAATATTCAGTAAACAGAAATCCTGGTTTATGTATGTCTACAGGTGAGAGAAGTAAACTATTTTAAACCTTTTATGCCTATCTGTCACTTTCAGTAACAACAGAAAATAAAGCATTTTATTGAAAATAATCACTTCATATGCCAAATCCAATTTACAATGTGTAAAAAAAATCATGTGGATATTTATGCATTTGTTTTAATTTGTGGTTTTTTTAGTTTTTATCTTTTGGACATCACCAAGAAAAAAAAGGAGCTTATTTTAGAAGAAAGTGAGAAAGAAAATTTGAGGTAGTATTATAGCCTATCAACCCTACAACTGAAATCCAAAATGCACAGAACTAAATTCTGAAGCAAGTTCACACAATGCAGATCAGAGACCAGTTATTAACCACAAGTCATGAAATAAATTTTACAAAGGTCTCTAGATGTTTCTGAAAGACTGAGTGTGTAAAAGCAGAGTAAAAGATATGCTCTCTGTCATCTACTGCAAAAGGGAAAGCATGACTAAACACTCCAGGTTTCAGCAGACCAGTTTCCTAATAAAAAACAAACATGGAACAAGATAGGAAATATCTTAATTTTCAAGCACTAGGATTGCTGTTCTTCAATTCTTACACACAAAATTTTGAACAAGACAGTGACTGACACTTGATGTGGAGGTAAAATCACAGCAACACTGGGCTCTGGCACCATTTCACACTCACATATCATCCAGCTTAACTAGCAATATGTTATTTGTTTTAATCAGAGGCAAAATCTCCAGCCTGGACAGACACCTAATGTAGGAACCGAGCAGCTCTCAAGACCAAACACCAAACAAATGTCTTTATCTGCACTACATGCTCAGTTAACCAAGTTAATTTGCAGGTTCTAACAACTGTAATTTCCCACTGCATACAAGTCTAATGACTGTAAGATCAAATAGTATCATGAACAAAATAAGTAGGTATTTCACAGAAGGCTTGAGTAATACTCATATTAGATATAAAATCAAACCTATTTGCTTCACAACTAAGATGACTGAACAACACTTTTGCCCTGACTCAGAAAATACTTCCTGTTCTATAAAACATGCAAAGTCAAAGGAGCAGGAGCTAGCATGCTTTGTTTTCTGTCAAAAGAGCTAGCACCAGTTTTTCAAACATAAATAATGCAAGAGTCTAACACTGAAGAGCATGTAGTTATTTATACTGTGTAGTTGTATTAGAAGATCTCAGTGTGTGATAGAGGTACAAAAATTATGTTAAGTGCTCAACAGATCTTAAGCACCTAGGACCAAAGAGTAACTGTGAAAGCCACAGGTCTAGCCCTGCTACTTGTTCATTAAGCCTGGCAACGTATTTTTAAAGTAGTGGCCAAGATACTCATCTGGGAATTGAGGTATCCTGAGTGCCAGGCCTCTCCACCAGCAGGAGACTTTTTTCCATGTAATTAATACAGTCTATGCAAGGGGTCTTTAGAAGGAGAACTGGAATTTGAGGTCCCTGAGCACCCCAGCCACAAGGTGCAAGTGTTATTATGGCCAACAGAAACATTTGCCATGGCACAACTGTGGCCCTAAGCTATGATTACACCCACCTTGTATGTAATTTCTTTCTGAAACCATGGGTCAGCGTTAGGATGTCTTTTACACTGAAGGCCTTCACGCAAGTTAATCTACTCTGCCAAGCAGCAACACAAATCAGACCCTCCTAAGGTCTGTTGCCATAGCTAGCAAAGTCACAGTACCTGAGCTGTCACATTTTAAGACAGTTCCAGTATCTTTAACACTAATTTTTGGTGATTCAGAGGTACAGGTGGACTCTCAATTACAATATCATTATATTCATTCACAGGGGCAGAAAAATCAGTGTATGAGGTTTAGGTTATTCTGTGTTAGCAAATCAATTAGGCTATCATTATACCACAGCTATTATTAGGACAAAAATAATGGAGTGAATTTTTTCTTGGGTCTCAAGAATCCCACAAAAATAAGCAAACTGGTTAGTATGATGCTATTTCCAGTATGTCAACAATAGTTTCAAATGCCAGATACAAAAAAAAGGATAGTCAAACAGAGAGAGTATTTCAGAGAGAATGGAAAGCATAATTCAGAAGTACTTCTGGTATACCACACAGTCAAGCTTTTTTGTCCATTTATGGATGACAGAGAAATAAATTATTATTAAATTAACAATAAACCTCAATTATGTTTTAAACTGCAGACTAGAAGGATCCTGCCAGACATCCACATGGGGGCATCAGTAGAACCTGTAAGCATCCACACTGCTACTCAGCCTGTTGATAGGTAAACACAAGTCACAAAGTACACACAAGAGCAGTAGTCTCAAGACAGAGATGAATATTTTACATGTGTAAAACAATGGAAGTGTCAATATGAAGCCACTTCTGTTATGCAAATTATCCATCACAAACAATTTCTACTGTAATTGCAATCAGCTCTATTATCACTTGCATTTCAATAACCACTCTCTCTGCAGTACCCCAAACTAAGGGTACTAAGAACAGGAGGAACCCACTTGGGAGCAAAGTAACCTATGAGCAGTGAGACACTAAGAGAAAGACATGCTGAAACTGTGGGCCAAATTTATGGGACTGAATCTTAAGCTTTGGTAGCAGAATTCACTTATACAGCATACATGACTTGCATAGTAACTCCCTTTTTTCTTTTACTATCAAAAATCTGTGAACATTACTGGGGGTTAAAGCCAAACAATTCCTTGGTAGTACATGAAGAAAGGCCAGCTAAGGAGCAGAATAACTGCTACCTCCTCACTTCTACTTGCTTCCAGAATGTCCAAGTGTTGTTCACACAAGGGACTTCACATAGAGCACATAACTTGTGACCCTTACAAGGTCTGCCTCCCTCACCTCAGACACTTACACTCCATGCTGCTGCCCCACATTTTAAACATACACAGCTCATCCATGGAATTGAGTCCTCTTGAAATATGGCTGAATTGCTCTTACTTCATTTTACCTCTACAAATCAGCATATGCCTGTCCTGCTACTTTGCAGAAAACCATCTCCCTTCAGTTGTTTCAGTTAGATTGAGTTTCTATTAGAGAGCTTGTGAAACAGTAGCTCAAAAATTAGATTATTTCTAGCACACGAGAAACGATAAACAGCTAGCTAAGGTGTGGTGCCCTTATTTAAGACCTATTAATGGATGAATTGCTGATAGCATGCCTGCTTATCTGGGGTGTTGTACATTTTCAGTGTTCTCCTTTTGTAAAGCCTATATATCTGCGTTTTAACATATTTGACCAACCCTGTAATTGACCATGTAATTTAAAACATGATAATTTAAAACATGATCTCAGTTGACTCACGTGATCACGACAGATGTCAACACTGACTGATGCTAGGTAACATTTTAATTTAGGAGGAGATGCAAACTATTATTAGTGTCTATTATAGGTTGCAATTTCTTCACAAAGACCTGCAGTAATTTTTTTTCTCCTTGAGGTCCTCATTTGCTTTACTGTTACGTCACCTCATGTCATTAATATTTTACTTACTTTGCCTTCGCCTGGATATAGTTATTGTTAATTAAAGAGATAAATATCAGTTTGCTTTAATGAATATTCTCCTGACTTACACAAAGCCAGTATAATGTTCAGAATCAAGCACTTACAAATTAGACATATTTAAACTAAAATGAATGCATAACCACAATTATTTGAGGCACCTTGTTAAAAACTGTTGATATGTGATACAAATATAGACAGCACAAACAATTAAGAGATGATTCCAACAAGAAGTTCAAAGTCCAAAAGACAGAAAAATATAGTCAAGTTTTTCCAGTTAGTGTAAAATTTACATTTCTGGCTTTTGAATCTTCTCAGATAATCAGTCAGTCTAGTATGTCTAAACATTTAGCCAAATTCATGAACATATTGCTGAGGAGAAAAGCAAATAAGGGTCAGTAAAGTAGCAGACTACTGAATGACAACAGATACAGTATGGGTTACTCTTTTCTTTTAAGAAACTACTGCAAAACTGCCAACTCTGTGTAAAAAACACAGGATTAAGAAATTGGGAGATTAAGCTGCAAGTATAGCTAAAGGAAGCTGTCAGCAGCTCACCATCAAGTTTTCAGTTTAGAGTGGAGGAAAGAGTGAAATACAATGACATCAGTTAATTACTTTTTCAGTAGAAGGCCGGCAACATGTTGCCAAATTACTTCAAATAGATTTATTTAGGCAGTTAAAGCAACACTAAAATTATCTATGCATATTTACAGGCATTCACTAAAATTCACAGAAAACATACAGAACGCTTTTTTAACAAATCTTTATTTATGATTCCTCTTTTCTCACAGTCATGTTCAAAGGTCACAATTCAACTCATGTTCCTCCTAGAGGAAATACAGCAGCAATGCTAATGTAAGTATGGAATAAGAGGAAGTTTTTAAATATAACAGACATTATGGAACAGTTGGCACTGTCCAGATTAGTCCAACCAGAGCATGCCTGAAGTGTAACCAGTCTCCAGTTTTGTGAGATACTGTCACAATGTGCCGATCCTGAACACAGGTACTAATGTCTTTCACTTCCTTATGAAAACCTCAAGGGCTTTGATTCTGCAGAAAAAGCACTTCCTAGAAAACCGTGGGAAAAGTAAACGGGTTAGACAGCTAGATTAGTGTACATATTATTACAACAGTTGCAGTTCATTATATGACTAAAATGTGAATAAAGTCATTACCACTTCAACAGCAATGAAGGAAGTGCAGTAAAGGTACAGTACTCCAGATACCTGATAAAGCAAAAGGACAACTGTTTTTTCTTTCCTAAAGCTGTGCCCAAGAATTAACAGAGCAAATATCAGAAGGAGAAAGTTCTGCACAACTGAGCTCATGAACTGAGCTTTGACATTTGGAATAGTGGCTGATAGAGCTGCAAACACTGAGGACCACACAAAGTGAATAAAGAGGTAGAGGAGCATGCAGAAAGATGAACCAGATCATGCAATTATGTGCAAACAGCCTGGAATGTCAGAGACAGAAAGTAACTTAACCAAGGCAAAAAATTAGGATAACAAATGCAAACATGCTAGAAAGCAAGGAAAAATCAAACGAACAAAGATACCTATGCAAGCATGACAGATGAGAAAATCAAAAGGGAAAGTAAAAAAAGCATCTGGTTATGAGAACTGTTTGATTTGTAGAAAATATGTAAGGTCTGTGGGAGTTAACTAGTCAGATATACTTGCAGCTTCTGGCAGATTTGGCAGCTGATCACATCCTCCAGGTTCAGCTGGAGGACAAGATTTTACAGAACAAGATTCTCCTTTTCCTTTCACATCACATCCCATCACAGTTCTTCCTCTATAGAAAGGATCTACCAT
The DNA here is from genome assembly GCA_013400215.1 of Cisticola juncidis. NCBI lineage: Eukaryota > Metazoa > Chordata > Aves > Passeriformes > Cisticolidae > Cisticola > Cisticola juncidis. The sequence goes on from VXBR01005251.1 coordinate 12,797, forward strand.
CACCTGCCCAGAGGCCAAAAGAATCATTTCACAGGTGCTTTATTTAGACTTCTCATTTAGGCTTCTCATTTACTTTTTCATTTTCCTTATCCTAGGGCATCAGTAAGACACCAGCAAGAAGCAAGGCTTGCTGCAGTCCTCTCAGAAGTCATGGACTGCTCTATGCTTGTTCAGTATAGCAAACTAGCACAGCCACCATCAGAGAGAGTGGGTCACAAGCCCTCCAGCCTCAGCCACTTACATCACCAGGTTGCCCTAAAACACATGCATGTGGCTTCTCAGGCTGCCTTGACATCCCAGGGTGTGGTTCAAAGAGAGGCACATCCCAACTGAGAGCATTCTGGGTTCTTGCCAACTCCAATGCTTCTGCCTTTCAAATAACTGTGAATTTGAGAAAAGGTTCAACACAAGCCTTTGGCAATTTTTCACAGCTGAGTTGATGAGTGGGTGAAAGAATGGGTCAGAACAGAGGGCACTCACAACATTTCTGCTGTAGCCACTGAAAGCTAAATTCAGAAGTTGACTACTACATAATTTGAAATATAATTTCTGTGCTGTCAGAAAATAGGCTAGACCATTTGGTATTTTTGCTCTTGTTAATATTGGCCAATATCTATTTGTTGCAATGTTTTATTCAGGATCTTTGAAGGATCTTGCTGCATACTGCAACCATGAACAGCCTGAGCACTTCAGATTGGCTAAAAGCTGTGTCTAGATTTTTGGACAGTCCACCTCCTTATAGTTCCAAGTCACACTTTCCAAGCTATGGAAAGAGGCTTACATAGCAGACCTCTATTACATGCTTACTGGTAACATGTGGCAGCCTTTGCCACTCAGACAGAAGGAGCCTTCCCCATCCCAGGAACAGTCAGTGATAATACTGACCCTGATGGTTTCCCAAGGGCTGTTACTACATGCCTTTGCCATAACAGGAGCACAACATTTAGCTCATCACTGCCAGACATGCTGAAAGGAGGGAGACAATACTAAGAACTGCTTTTTTTAAGCTGACTTAAATGTCCAAAGACAAACCCAACTGCTGTGTACTCTTCCCAACTTTTCAGTTCATAATTGACATGTAGATCCAGAAATCTAACCTGAAAAATCCCTGTCTGAGCAGCAAAATAACGTACCTATTTTGCAGGAAGTTTGTGTGCATTAAAGGGAGCCAGAACCTTAGAAGACACACCCAGATGTGTCCATCTTCTTTGGGACTAGTGAGACTGATCTCTAAACTAGCCTGAAAGTACTTCTCCAGCTGACAGGCCTTCCCAAGGAAGATTCCCTTGCATGAAGAATCTTTCTTGATAAAATATTCTCACTTATACTGAAATCATTATAGGAATGTGAGTAAAAAGCATTTTTATTATCATCAAAGATTCACAGAACAGTTTGAGTTGAAGTGGCCCTAAAGATCTTCTTGTTCCAACCACCCTGCTGTGGACAGGGGCACCTTCCAGTAGATTAGGGTGCTCAAAGCCCCATCCAGACCAGCTTTGAAGCCTTCCAGAGATGGTGAATCCACAACTTCTCTGAACAACCAGTTCCAGATCTCATCATCCTCAGAGTAAGTATCTAATCAAGTCCTTCAGTTTAAGCTGATTTCCCCTTGCCTTTGTAAAAATTCCCTCTCCTGCTCTCTTGTAGGACCTAAAGGTAGGTACTGAAAGTACTGTTTAGGTACTGAAGCTGCTATAAGGTCTCCCCAGAGCCTTCTCTTATCTCAGCCTGCATTCATTGGAGAGGTGCTCCAACCCTTTGACCATCTTTGCAACCTCCTCTGGACTCATTCCAACAGATCATTAATTATTAACAGATGTTAATGACATCACCATCATCATTGCCTGCTGCCATAAATACCCCATGCAATCCTGCTCACAGAGGATCAGTATTTGTAAGAAGATTCTAATTTTCTTCTCATCTGAGGTATGATATAGATTGTGCAATTCCTAAAGCAGGACCATGGTGCCACATAAACTGCTTTCAGAGTTGCTGGGACATCCATGTCACTCTAAAAGCCATAAGTCCCACAAGCTCTGAGAGCTGGCCAGGAACAAAGATACCAATGTGCCTTTTTCTAGCTTGAAAACTTGAAATCCATGCATGATGCAACAATTCATGCATGCCACAGCACCATGCTTCTATTCTATTCTATTCTATTCTATTCTATTCTATTCTATTCTATTCTATTCTATTCTATTCTATTCTATTCTATTCTATTCTATTCTATTCTATTCTATTCTATTCTATTCTATTCTATTCTATTCTATTCTATTCTATTCTATTCTTGTTACACTCATAAATAAGCAGTGACACCTGTTCTTGCTAAGTGCCAAACAGCTCTAACAGCATCACACCACCACATAACACTTGTTCTGAAAAAACAGTACTGAAGAACACTGATGAAGTACAGTACAGCCCACAGAATATTTGTATGAAACCTTCAATTTCCCAGCACTTCCTGATTATCTTTTGATTTGAGCTGTGTGACCCAGCTGAGCATTAACATGGATTTTTTGATTTAATTACAGACACTCTGGCTTGAAGAGCTGTGACATGCTGAAACTCAAATGAATAGGGCTTGCCCTGGCCTCCTCCTAATACATGCTGTGCTGATTAATCCAATCCTGTTCTGATTTTCGGCAGTGCAGGATAGGTTTATCCATTCCCATTCCTTCACAATGACTGCTGTTCACAATTTGCATCCCTGATTTACCACTGATTAACCATATGCCTCACATCAGCTTCATGTATTTCACTGAAGCTGCTAACACAGAAACCTGTTGCTGTAAAAGTAACAATAAGGGCAGAGGGAGGGCAGACAGGAACTCAACCTGTGTTTTGAGGAAGGATTTACAAATTTAGATTTGTATAGGCTGCAAAAGGCAGCCTATATATTCCTCACAACATCTTTATTCTTATCCTTTTCTCTTGACAGCACACGTGGCTGCATTACAGCTCGGTTGATAAGAACCTTCAGTTCATGGATAAATAGATTAAATCCATCCACTTTACTGCATCATGGAAGGGGTAAGAAAGAGATGCTATTCTGAGCTAAAAAGTACTGACTCGTGCTTCTGATTGTAAAATCATAACCAGATCCCACCATACCAAAACCTACTCTTAGTCAATATTGCAGCAAAGTCAAGTTCAGGAATATAGCTGTAAAAATTACATCATCATCATCATCATCATCAGATTATCACCAATAGAATTTAACAACTTCTTAAAGTTGAATATCCATTTCCTCCTTATGGAACAATTAACGCATAAAAAAGCTGAGGGCAAAATCTTGAACAGTGATTCAGATTTTTTTTCAGAAATTACCTAGGAATCTTCATTCAAAACGGAAACTGAGTTCCCAAATTACTTACGAGTTTTTGAGAGTTTTACCCTTAGGGTCTGAACCTACAATTACAAGAAGTTTACTCAATAAGCATGTGAGCATTAGATCTTTGCAGATTCAGTCTCTTAACTGGGCCATGGCTCTTTTTCTCTGACCATACAATACAGTATTCAAATTCTCATTTACTAATCACCAAGAAATTAAGTTATAATTGTTTCCCTAGCGCAGTGCTCCTTCCTCATTTCTACCTTATTCTCCCCATATGTCAGCCTTATAAAGAATTGGATTTTAGATTTCTAGACAAGCTTTTAACTGATGAATTCCCACCTTTGCTGTCTGTAGATCTATAGGGCTTTACTGCCTAACAATCTTGTCGATGCAAGAAGAAGACAAACCATATCAAACAAGAATACAGAGGTCATATTATCCACTTACCTAAAGTGTTTAGAGGAACTGCCCTATCATTATTTTGGGAGAAAATCTTTGCTTTTTTCATCCTTTATTTCAGCAGTCCGATCTGCTTGGGGTCTTGAGTTGTACATAAAAAGCAGATTTGAAGTATGTTAAATGATGCATAAATTCAGTAGTTCCTCCTTTAAATTACAGTAGGCTTTATATAGCAAGGAGGTATGTTTATGTGTATAAAAAACAAGCCTACTAATATAGAAGGTGTTAGCAAAATTACTAGCAAAGATTTACCAGTCTTTTGCTGAAAGGATCTAATTATAAAGTCTTTCAATTTTGCTCTTTGAAAAAATGCTTCCTTGTAGTTCACAGCCCACCTGTGAACTTCTGAAGAGCCTTCCTGTAGAAAATTACAGTGGAGGGGGGAAAAGAATAATATATCATAAATCTACATAGAAAACAATACTTATTATAATGTATTGCTATCATATATAGGGAGCAGAAATAGTTTATTCAAAAGCTCTCTCTTGTCAGCAGTGTATGTAATTTGCGGACTTAGCATCAAATGATCATCAAGTGATTACACAAGTGCTACATTACTGAATATACCATGCATTCAAGACTGATTTGCTTCTATAAACAGAAAAGACACATATTAATAGAGTAAACAAATGATGTAAGATTTTTTTTTTCCCGTAAACAGTCTGCCTTGCTGAAACAATGAGGTTGGAACTTTAACACAGTTCTCTTCAAAGGAATCACTTCACATACTACATTTAATACTTAACTTCTCAGAAAATGTTTTGTTCTTTCTCTATACAAAATTTAAAAGAAACCTATGCTTTGTATCATGTCAAAATTCAGCATAACTTCTACAAACAGAGAATCATAGCACATCCTGAGTTGGGAGAGACCCAAAAATCATTGACAAGAATCAGAGTCCAACTCCTGGTCCTGCACAGGACTCCCAAGAATCACACCAAGAGTCACACCATGTGCCTGAGAGAATTGTCCAAACTCTTTGTGAACTCTGTCAGGCTTGATGCTATGACCACTTCCCTTGGCAGCCTGCTCCAGTGCTTGACCACCCTCTGGGTGAAGAATCTTTTCCTAATACCCAACCTAAAAATCCTCTGGCACAACTACAGGCCACTCCCTTGTGTCCTGTCACTGGTGATGAGAGTGAAGAGATTGGTAACTGCCCCTTTGCTTCCCCTCATATGAGGATTTTGAAGCCTACAATGAGGTCTCCCCTCAGTCTCTTCTCCAGGCTGAACAAAGTGACCTCGGCCACTCCTCATAAGGCTTCCCTAACTGAGTGAAAATGTTTCTTTGATTATTTTTAAAATATTCTCTCTTTCACGCTGTTCTTGAAGCCAATCTAAAATCTAGGGACAAATTCTGTTCTTATGAAATTCTCTTACTGCTATATCCTGTTTCTCAGAGCCTTCTACTCCCAGTTGCTGTCAAGCAGCATAAATGGAGTCCTGAAGAGCACAAGTCAGTCTTATGTGGAGCGGCTTAGAGAGTTGGGGATTTTAGCCTGGAGAAAAGGAGACTCAGGGGTCACCTCATCGCTCTCTTCAACTATCTGCAAGGAGGTTGTCGTGTGCTGGGGGTCGGCCTCTTCTCCTGCGTAACAAGTGTGAGAATGAGAGGAAAAGGCCTCAAGTTGCACCAGGAAAGGTTTACACTGGCTATTAGGAAAAACTTCTTCACCAAGAGCATTGTCAGACATTTGAGCAAGAGTGCTCAGGGCAGTGGCTGAGTCACCCGCTCTGGAGGTATTTAAAAGATGCAAAGATGTAGCACTTAGGGACATGGTTTAGTGGTGGACTTGGCAGACTTAGGCTAGTAGCTGGACTCTTGGGCGAATGACCCTAAAGGTCTTTTCCAACCTAAACAATTCTATGCCTGAAGGGTATCTGAAGATGTATGTGTTCAGCTGTGCTCTCTATGGGGCAGGCACACTGACCGTGATCCGCTGTTTTCCAAGCTGAGCAGGAGTTAACAACTCTCGCCCAACAGGTTGTGTACATCACTACCACTCACCTACTTTGCGTTCTCTCAATTCCATTATTCTCAATTCTGAATAATTTTTAGTTAACAGGTGATTTTTTAAGTGTTTTCTGCTACTAGATACATTTCAGAAATTAAAGTAAAGGCTCAATGAAGATTGCTTTGACACTAATTAGTAAAATTCCTTGAAAATATGTAAAGCTAAACTTTTGTTTCAGTTCTTGTCATTGGTGGTCTTACTGGAACCAGCTTGAGAGACAGTTCCAAAATTGTGAGATCAGACTGCATACTGTACTCCTCAGGGAAACATTATTAAAACAAAAGAAAAACTTGCAGCCAGTGAGATTTAGATGGACTGTTTGTGCTAAGCATAAACACAGATGTCTTCCTGAGTCACTGCCTGAATCCAGGCACCCCAGATTAACAAAAATTAAATTCTCCTATCATCAAAGACAAAAAACAGATAAAGAACCTACTGCTTACTCTGGTAAGCCAAATATCATATACTTAAGAGAATATCTGTTGCATAACAGCAGTGAATTTAATTAGTTTGTTTCAACAGTGAATTTAATTATATTGTTTATATGTGAACATTTATGCAGAGATATATATCTTCACATTTGCATCCTGACATGACTAATGAAAGTACAGTGTTTTGTCTGCAACTAATTCATTTTCACTTAATACGGCAATGACTGATTAATTTCATTTTCTGGTGTGGAGGCCATCCTGGAACACAGTCAATGTTCCTTCAGAACCTCTGAACTTAATTATCTCCAGATAGAAGGCGGAGAAATGGATACAATTTTTCTCTCTCCTTTTCTCTTTTCTTTATCTCTGAAATTACCTGCTGTGCATCAGAAGATTTTTCAAAGATTTATGGCCAAGCAAATGCTACTCTTATTGGTGCCCAATCCTCAACAAAAACTTTGCATTTGTAAGGCAAGCAAAATTCATTCTGGAAATGTCTGTTGAGATTACATTTAGTGTAATTTATTTAAACAAAGTTAGAAAAAAAATCACCTACATTTATAGTTCTGGTCCTACTTTTTTTGCATATAAAACTGTGATTGCCTTCTATGGGAGTTTTACATGTGCAAGAAATACAAAATGATATTAAAGGATATGGGCTATTTACTTAAAAGTTTGACCCAATGTCCTTGTGGGTGCCTTCCAACTTAGAATATTCTGCGAATTTGTGAATCTGTGATATTTTGTTGCTCCTCTCACAAGAATTAGGACTATGAATACCAAATACCTACGCTGGTGAGGAGATCTAGAAATTTGAGAACACAAATTACAGATGTGTCCTCTCAGTATGGAGCAAAGGTAGGTCTTTTCATTCCATTTCTAATTGTTTCAGCTTTCCAAGACTTCTCACATCATTGACAAAACATTTTTCCATTCCACAATTATGGAACATAATCTCAAATGATGGAAAAATAATAAATCAGGTATGATGGCTGAGTCACAAAAATCAAGATGGCTGTGACACCACTGCATAAAATCCTAATCACTGACATAAATTTCAAAACTTGCACTGACTTTACAAGGACAGATCTTCACTTGTCAATTAGAAGATTGTTGTGTGGATATTCTGACACATTCCTTTCACACAGACTAACATATTTTGGAAGCTATACAAATATGAGGAACACCACATAGAAAATATAGCATGCAAGAACACTTTTTCTAACACTGCGAGCTTTCCAAAATAAAGTATTATTATTTCTAGAGGATATCCAGCAACCTATGCACCAACCCAGCATTCTGATTTTTTAGTTGCCCAGGCCTGGTACCCTAGGAGTGATTGCAAAATTGGAACAATATGGAGAATTGTTTAGACGTGAATATAAACAGTTTTTATCTTTCTTAGGAAAATCTTAGCAAGCAAAGCTAGTTCAAACAACTTTTTTTTTCTATGTGTCATTACCAGATAAAAAAGTTATTTAAAAGCGCAAATTTTGACTAAATACATCCTTTTGTGAGGGGAAAAAAAGAAAGTTTCACTTTACAAACACTCAAAAATTATTTTGGCTGTTTCAACTTTTGTTTTCAATTTTCATTACTAGCCAAACCCATCTGCTGAATGTGGTATGGATGCTCATACAGGGATTGTGGTTTTTTAATCTCTACTACTACTTCTGCAAACAGATTAAATTAGCAAAACTGCTGTTCTGATATATATGTAGTATATCCTCAGTTTTAGCTCCACTTAGAACAAATTTCTGACAATGATTAAATAAAAACATGATGAAAAAGAACTTTACAGCAACTCTTCTTTCATATTATTGTTAATAACATGAGTTGGAATGAAGCGTTTCCCACGTAAAAGTGATTTCTTTAACCAAAATATTTCAGGTACAGAATGAGTCATAAATCACACAACTTCTGTCAAAAGAAAGACACACTTCATATGGAACTGAAATTCATCTGATTTAAAAAAAAATCTGTTTATAAAATGTGATTGCGATCACCACAAATTACACTGCTTGTGAGAAACTTTTGAACAATACTCACACCATTTTTAGATTCATACATTAGCAGCTGTCACAGACTGCAGCCAGGCTTGCCCCCTGAGGTTTTCCAAATTCTTGTCTTTGCTACAGAACATCCTACAAGCTTGCCAAGAGCTAAAAAGCTGCTGCCCAAATAGAGTAGATTTATTAGAAAAGCTGAAGATGTTTACTGCAGCGACCAGTTATTTTCCCTTAATGCATCCCATTGTTCTCTTACTGAAATGTTCTCTTGGTTGCCAAAACTTTTACATATTCCTGCTTGCTGGGTTTTATGAAGAACGGATTTTTAAACAGTAGCTGCAATGCTATTTTAAATCAGGAAGCTCCATCAAATGGATATTCTCTAAGGGTGATGGAGTTTCTGAACTTTATTTTCACTACAGTGTTTTGTCAGACAACACAGTACTTATCCTGGATAGAAGCTCAGTCAGGAAAACTTCCTTGAAGCATATTAATCACATTTTTAGTATCCTGTTGCATCTTCCTCTCTGCCAGGCAAAAGACCATACATATCCTTCCAACTGCTGCCTGGAGACTTCTGAGCAGCATTCATTTTACTTTCACTGAGGTGACCCCTATGTCCCCGTTTTAGGGCACCCTGCCTGGTATCACACATGGGAAGATAAGCAGAGAAACAGAACAGATGGTGGCAACAGATGCCATTGCTCATCACAGGTGAAAGGCCATGGCTAAATTCACCATCCTACAACTCCCATGTTTCCCTCAGCTCCTCCACCCAACATATTGTTACAAATAAATCATCAGGAGACGAAGTTGCTTACACTGCATCCTCAGGCCTACACATGAATCTTCCAACTCACTGTAAGGCCAACACCTTGATGAAGCTTTGAATCCATTTAGAATTTAAACATAGCTAATTAAAATAAAACCAAACTTTCAAGTATTTTCTATTCCTTGTTGTACTTGTTGCAGGAACAACTGACAGCAACTAGCAAAAGGACACATTTTATTTTTCTTAACTTTGTGTATCTGCCAACATTTTTGTACAGCAGGTTCTCATTCTAATGTGGTCATTTAGGCTGTTAATTGTAAGAGGTTTATTATACAGCAATATAGAAAATAGAGATAAATATGTTAACATATTCAGGAGTAGTCAGAAGTCCAGCATTTGAAACTCACATTAGGTACTCTTTTCTACTGTATATTGTCTCCCTTACTACTCCTTAATACAGAAATAATATATATTGAAGCTAAAAGCACTTCAGGACTACTTGCGCTGTCCTAACAACCAGCCTTAAAACTGACAATGAAAAATAAAATGTTTGTGTCTCCAGGGAAAAGACTTCATGATTACTGCATGATGCCACCCACCAAAAGGCAAAAACCAAATTCCAATTTCCAATCAAAATGCCTGGGAAAGACTAAAAGCAAAGAAGAGGGCAAGCCTTAGCACCCATAGTTCACCTAGTCAAATATTCATATCCTCCATCAGGAATTTTCAAACTTCTGTTTGTAGACATCTAACAATTTTCAATGCAACCTCCTGTAGAATTTATACAAACTTTTTCCTCATCTTCCATAAGTGTCTTAGAAGTTGTCCGCAGACTCAGCCCCCTTACCTTGCCATGAATTCCAAAGATCATATGCTGAAAGCCACAATTAGAACTTCAGCAGCCAAAAGAAATCTCTTTTAAAGCTGAAAATAGTTAGTTTTAGAAGACAAATTGTGAGGAAAAATTAAGATGGGGGCAGGGAAAGAAACCAAAATAAAAAAACACATACTTGAAATTTCTTTATTGTATGTCAGTATGATTTCACAGAGGTGTCCAGACATTGCAGCAAACTTCTTAACTTCTCAAGGCCAAATCCAACTGTCCCACAGTCTCATCCCACAGTAAGGTCAGATCTCCGCATCTCTTGCAGCCATAATGGACTGCTACTGAAAGTCAATAGCAACTCTCATGTCAGCTCCAGCAGGCAGAACTGGGAGTGATCAAATCTCTCTCCCATTACCATTATGTCTCCATCAAGTAACTCCTTAAATCTCCACATCTATCTGTTATTTAACAGCCAGATGTCTTAAACAGTCACACTTGAGCTATGAAGCAGATCTTCCACAGATGGATCCAGGTCCTCCAGGCTGACTGACTGAATCCGCACTCCCTACGCTCCCTCCTAGCAAACCTTTGGCAGTTCCCAAGACAGCTGATTTCCTTCATCCAGAAGCTGTTTCATTTACATGTAGCTGTGGGAAGTGCTATGAGAAATTAAGTAAGATCCCTGCAGTGTAACACTAAGTACACCTAATCAGAAAAAAAATAAAATAAGGAATTAGAAGAAATCAGAAGAAACAAGAAGTTCAGTATGAAGCTTTTACTCACAGGGAGAAAGCATCCATACAATAACCTTGGATTAGCCCTAAAACCTAGAAATGAACAAGATGTCTGTCTCTGAAAACATTTGTTTTCCTGGTGCTCATTGAATTTTTGAAATATAAAGTTACTTTTGCACTAATGTTCATGTTGTTCACTTACTCAATTCATCTGAGTTGGTGATAAAGCCATCATTAACTTATCATTTTCTCTAGTCTCAGAATTCAGCATTCCACTCCATAATGCCAAATTGGAAAACGCTTATGCAACAAAGTAAAAAGTCCCTGAATGCTCTTTATCAAAATAGTAGCATCTGAAAATGAATTCAAATACAGAACATCTGCTGTCATGCTGTCATAAAAATTCACAGCTGCATTATAGACCTGTGGTCTACATTCTCTTGGCATATAAGCTGAGGTGGGGAAAAAAGAACCTTCCAACAAAGGAAGACAGGCTAAAAAATCTTCCCCCTGTAGTAAAGGAACTAAGACAGACATGGCATCAAGCTCGAGCTGAAATGCAGCCATGTTCTTGAACACAGGACAGAGATTTGCTGCCTTTAGTTGCAGCCATTCTTGCCATAACTTTGCTGGCTGGACTAGATGCTCTTCCTGTGACTCATCTGGGATATCACCACGCTGTATGAGAAACCCCGCTATGAGCTACGGTCTGTTCAATGTTGGAGTATTACAGGAGCTCACAGAAATTGTTCTGGGGCACTTACAGATGCCAAGATGCATTACTTCTATTACAAACAGTTCAAGTGGAACAGACTGGAGCTACTCATTTGGGTAAGATTTTATTTACTGCTGGTATACATGAAAGAGTTGGGTCTTAGTATCTCTTAAAAAAATACATAAATCTCTTAAAAAAACACATAGCCCACTGCAGATTATAAAATCCTTGAGGAGGCTTGAGAACCAGTCATACATTACTTCAAGTCCCACTAACTCTCTCTGCATTTGGGTCTTTGTGCTCTAGCTCTCCTGCATCATATCTGCACTACATGCTTTCTTCATACACTTTCCTCAATCTTTCTCACTTTTTTCCTATTTAGGAAACAATTCTGGATTTCAGTTTTACTGGAAGGATTGTAAGATCTGAGATAGAGATCTGTTATGCCAAAAATTCTAGGAGCTGGCACCAACCAGCTCTTCAATCTAGTGCAATGTTTCTCACACTGAACTCTGTACAATAGGCAACTGAAAATCTGGGAAACAGAAAAAAAAACCCATTTAAAAAACACACCAAAATTTAGCAAGATACAATGCTAATGAATATTAAGAAACATAAAGATAAGTTATTTTTACAAAGCTATTAAAACAGTGACTAGAGGTCTTATCAATTGTTCCAGCTCCAGCTCAGCAGGGTTGAGTGTTGCCACCAAGCAAAGTACGTTTTGCCCTGCTGCATCCAACTCCAAAACTTCCCACTTCAGTCTTGCCCTTGTGGAACAGCAGAATCACGTGCCAGGGCCAAAGTTACTGCAAGCTGCAATGGAACATGCAAACACTGTTAATCTTCACTAGTGACTTATGCTTATATACTAAAATATGACCTGTAGCAACCGAGGAGTCGTCATGTGTTCACACCTGCTGTTTGGAATGGAGGGAAGCCTTTGGCAAGCACAGGGATGGACAGCTGCAGGACTAACATCTTACACCACCGCTGCAAACCTGCCACTGAACTGGGGTCAGAGACCAGGAACACTGTCCAACTAGCCAGATGCCTGCCCAGCCTTTGGGTAGGCTGAGAACAGATTACAGAGCTCAAGCTGTCACTGTCACCAACAGCACAGCCTGTTTGTGTAGGGCACATGGAAAGTATCAACTGCATTAACTTTATCCAAGCAAGAACTTCTTCAAGGGGATAGTAATCTGAGAGGGGAATAGATAAACAAAAACAGAGGGACACAAACTGTTAGACAAGGGATAAACAGAGACAACGCCAAAAATCTCCAGATGTTAATTGATGGGCAATTAAGAAACTGAGGGGTGTGCATGAGGTATGCCAATGCATTTACTCACAATTCTCAAGGTGAACTAGCCAGTGAGTGGCTCTGGGACCTCGCAGGGGCATGAGGTGCACAGAGTTCATGTTGGTATTTTTGGGGAACCACAAGTGTGGAGTACCTGTGGGACAGTTTGCAACAAGCACAGAGCTGGAACAGCTGGTGAGCAGAGAACCATGGGGTGGGGAAGGGGATCCAGGCAGGAGTGTTGGGTGGGCAGAGGGGCCACACCAATGCTTGGGGCATCCACTAAAGTGCCTGTACTTTCACCATTGAATGTCAATCCTCAGCAGTCGAAGAGGAGGAAGGGAAGCCGGCTGTAACATCACTCCTGAAAGCATTGTGTGTGGATGCTGCTGCAGAGAGTGCCCTGTCTCTGGCAGCCTGAGTAGCCATGTCCTCTGTGTGTGTGTGTGTGTGTCTGGGGTACCTGCTTAGTCTTGCTGCTGGTCAAACCTGTAAATAGGAAAGCAGCTGCCATGTCCATCATATGGGAAGAAAACCTCTAGGTTTTAGGGTGCCTCAGGCTGGGCTCCAGCAGCCAGAAAAAGCTGTCAGGCTCTGGAGATGCTGGATGGAACAGCTGCTCATAATATCCCAGAACTGCTTACTTAAAGCTGATGTATAGATGGCCTGCAATACTAGAGTCAAATGAACATTTCCTAAGTAACAGCCCCTCTTTACATGACCCATACTACCAGCTTCCCATTAGGAAAAAAATGTAATTCACATTCATAGTCTCACCATTCCTGGAGGACTGCTGAGGATTTTGGAATAAGATACAAAAAAAAAAAAAAAAAAAAAAAAAAAAAAAAAAAAAAAAAAAAAAAAAAAAAAAAGGCAATCCATCTTATCCCTCCCAGCAGAAAGAGAGTGGTAAGTAAAAGCATGCCTTAAAAATGAAGATAAGCTCATACTTTGTTTAGTTTTCTAGTTATAGGAATGTTACATTAACTAATTAATTTAGTTGAGAAAAAAGGTTGAAATGGAAGAGGTATGGAAACCATCAAATTCTAGCATTAAATTTCTTCTTCAGGTTTTCTGCCTATGCTTCACCTCCATTTCTCCATGCTCTGCATAATTTTCAAGTCATTTGTCTTATCAATTAGACAGCTAAATGCCTATATGTGCTTTGAAAGCATGTAACACAACAAAAGGTTAAATCTTAAGTTCGAGCAACAGGAGGTTGCCTCAGTTTAAATGGGGTAAGACTGTTATATGGAATTTAGAACTGTTTTTGTTTTTTAGTCTCAGTAATTCTTGATGTGTACCTTGCTGCTTTTCAAGATGATTGCTGCTATGGTTTACTATTTATATGCTTAGGAGTCTTTGGAGGTGTTCTTAAACTTTATGAGATCAGATCTTGTTTTACATTCTTAACATTCATGCTTCAGTACTAAATTGGCTTATTAAACAATATGATCATCATTATTGTGGAACTTGAAAACATTGATCCTTTTATTACCTTAAAAAGTAAAAGAGTAATTTTAATTTACCCACAGGAATTATGGGAACTCAAATTGTTATTGTTATAGTGACAGAAGTATGCTTTGTGTTTATAAATTTAGCATAAACTTCTATAGACAGCCTGATTTGTAAACATCTGCTTATCTGTATTTTCTTCCTAATTTTAGAATCTCAACGATTTTACAGCAAACTCATCAGTTATTGCATCTTGTATGCAAAATAACATCATAATCTTACAAGCTGGATGACGAATTTGTTCAGAAATAAAATGCCTTTAATGCACTTAAATCCTGGAATTCCCTCCATTAAAATCAGTGTGATTTTTCATGTGACAAACAGCTGCTAAAACTGGCAAAAAATTTGCAGAGCTGGGGCCAGAGTACCACAGCTTTTCATTTTGCTGCTTGGCAGTTAGGGAAAAACTGTTATTCCACAGAGACTGGCAGACCTAATCATATATGTAATTTCATATGGTTTTGCTTATCAAAGAAACACCATAAGCTGTATGATTTTTCTAAGCCTGTATTTTAGTTTATTTGTAGGGTTGACACTTAGATTAACCATAAGGAATTAATAGGAGACACATGGCCAAGAAGTGGAAAAATTATTTTTATAAATAGTCCTGCTGTGCAAAATTTCTTATATTTTTAGTTTATGAAAATAGTTCTGCTCTTAAGCTTTTAGCAACAGTAACCTACACAGTAAAATCCAGCACCTATGGGCAACTTTCAGCATCAGACTATAAAAATAAAACACAGTAGTCCACATCTTGAAAGAGAATCACACAATCATAGAATACGCTGAGTTGGAAGGGACCCATAAGGATCACTGAGTCCAACTCCTGGCCCTGCACAGCACCATCCCTAAGAGTCACACCCTGTACCTGAGAGCACTGGCCAAACACTTCTTAACTCTTGTCAGGCTTGGTGCTGTGACCACTGTCCTGAGCAGCCTCTTATCATCCCCTATCATCTTCTAGGTGAAGAACCTTTTCTTTATATCCAACCTAAACCTCCCATGGCACAGCTTCAGGCCATTCCCTCAGGTCCTGCCACTGGGCACCAGAAAGAAGAGATCAGCATTTCCCCTGTTACACCTTCAGTGTACTAATTTTCCTTTCCTGTGTATACTTATTTTCCTAGTAAGTTCAGTAAAAAAATTGCCTTTGCCTCACCTAACTGGTGACTGGTGTAGAGAACAAGACTCTTCTTTCCTGCAGGCACATCTGTGAATATGCTTCCAGGAAATGTAATATTACCTTCACTCCCCTGAACTTCCCCTAGATTTTAATTTTCTATTACAGTACATCAATTATCCTGAGGAGTTGTTCACATTAAAATTAATTGAAAGGTGCATTCAGGAATGTATTTTCATGCTCAGCAAGCTGACTGCAGATAAGTATGGTATGACCACAGAGAAAAATATTTTCTCTGAATATCTTTTCAATCTAGGCCTGTCATATGCTTCTGTACTCAAAAAGCCTTATTTTGGCTTGTTCCCAGTGTTCTCTTGAAACAAAGCCTGGTCTCTCTGTGGTAGATGACTTGTCAGTATGTTACCACACGTGTTCATGTCCAAGGAACAGGCTTGGTTATTTCTGCACTTCCGCAGAGGAACCAGGAAAACTCATGTTTTATCAACATCACTCAAAGATGATGACTATCAGAATGATAGCCTGATATTTATAGATAATGCCTACCATTGCCTCATCTTCCTTCAAAAACTGTTTCAGAGTGACAACAAAGGCTTTATTCAAAGCAACCTTATGACGAAGCAAGGACTGAAGTCCACTACGTGTGTTCAGCATAAAGTAGACCGCATGAAAAAAAAAATGCAACCAAGTAAAACAAGACTACACTACAGGGAGAATAAGGATTGAGTGAAAATAATAACTCACTTTAGATTCTCATTGATTTCCTTAGCTCTCTATACTTCTCTTCATCTTTTATTTCATAAGTCACTCATTTATTCCAAGACCTTAAGGGTTTTACTCAGCACAGCACCGGACAGATTTTTGGTAATGATAAATCATAATAATTAGAAACCTTAAATCACCAAGAAGCTGAACTTCTTGTTAGGTTCATTAATGTATGGTGTAAGCACACAGTGTATAGGTTTTAACAGAAGTAGAAAGAAATAAAATATATTTTTTGTTCAGTATACATGTACTAATGGATAGTGTATCTGTATATTAGTACAGATGTAGTAATATTCAGTGCATGTGGATCTTTTCAGCAAATAAAAAGTGACTAAATTATTACTTTCAGATAAAACAAGGGGGTTTACAGATAAATCCAGCATTTATTATTAAGTATTTGCTTTTACCACTCTAACAGCACTTTTACAACAATCACTGGATATTCTCTGTTGTCCAGCCTTTGAACAGACACTCAGGATCTTTCCTGCATACCATGAAATCTCTTCCACTTTTATGATTAGCCAGAATTGCAGCCACTGGGAATACTAACAACATGCAAACAAGTGCAGTAAACTGAACTCTGAGCTACAGACAACAAAATCCAAAAAAAGCACTGTGCAATGGTGCCTGCTTGGGCTGTGAAAACAGGGCAGCACATCTTGCTGCCTCGGATAAAACATCACTTTTCTATTTCTTTTTGCAGAGGTGCTGTTTTTCCCAGATGGCATGGTGCTGGTTAAGCAGGTAACAAAATCTCTGACACTGCAATGTGCAGATACAATCAACTTTGTGTTGAACAGCTCCTTAGTAGCTGAAGGGCTCTCATGAAAACTAATAGCCCTGCCCTTCAGGCACTGGTACCAAGGATTGCAGTTTGTCTGAGGAAGCTGCATCCCACGGAAAGCACAACAGAAAACCATTCCTCATGTCTGTCCTCACATTTTGAGAGCCAGTGCCTCTTTTTCTCCACATTCATCCAAACAGAGCAATCTTTTAGCATAATTCTGTCTGTGTGGCTGACATAGCCAAATTTCTAATTTGACACATGACTAATTGGAATATGAGATGCATAGTTCTAGAGGAAGATCTTTTTGAAAGATCCACAGCAAACCACTTACTATTTTGTAATGATTTGACAACAAATCATTTCCATGAGATTTTGAGGATGTGTATTGAGTCAAAATATTTCTGACTGCAAAGACTTGTCATTCACTAACAGACAAATGATGGACTAGAGTATACAACTGTCAAAATATTTAAATCGAGTGCTATAATATAAATTCTTAGATTTTCAGGAAACCTACATAAAAGTAGACCATGAATGTACATTTTTAATCACTATGAAAAGTTTGTATGTCTGCATATTAAGGCTGCTTGATGTCCTTTCTGTAAAATCTCCCACTTCCTCTGCCATCGGCATCTCAATTTAAAATACAATCATTGCTAATGACCACTACAGTGAGATATACTCCAGATGAAGTGCTTTTGCAGTTAAAGTCAAACTGAGCATAATGAAACCTCCCATAGTTCACTGAAAAATAAAACGGATCCAGAATATGACTCACCTCTCTTTCCCTAAGCATTATAATGAAGAAACAGTTATGAAAATCTGTCACTCTTTAGTAATTCTTGTATATACTGATATTTTTCAAGATTATCCCACAAAGATACTGAGCTTCTTCAGTATTTTCCTTGTACCTCACTCTGCACTGACACCTTTGGTTGCAGGAAAGATGAAATTTAGAACTAACTAGATATCTGTAGATCTAAATTATTTCCTTGTGTTTTGCTTTAGAAGATGATCTGAGTCTGCAATTTATAAAACTGCATACAAGAATGAATCATGATGGCTTGACAGAACCTGGTCCAGCAGTTCCAGCTGATTCTGTCACCTACCACAAAAATTTATAAGATGACTATTCTAAATGGCCCTGCCTCTCTTCTTTCCTTTGGTACACTATATTCTGTATTATTGCAAGGAAATTGTTTCCTTTTCCAAAGTCCATTTAAAATGCCAAGTTAACCAGTTACTTGGTTATTTTTTGTAAATTCTTCTTTGTAATTTTGCCAGAATTTAATAGCTTAGGTCTTTTATGAAACTGAATCTGATGCTTTTGTGAAAACTTCACCTAAAACTGGTTGCTTGATTGCTAAATGAGATTGGGGGAAAATATACAACAGTGACATTCATATTTTTATCTGCTTATTTGAAAATCTGAAATTTCTTACATACATATAAATTCTAGGCTGATTGTTGGTGTATCTGGGACATGAGTTCTGTGATCTGTTCAGGCTCTACACTAACATGAAAGAACAGAATACGCACACAAAGAATAATGATCTAGTCTGTGCAAAATCGTAAAATACTATTTAAAGAAAAATATATCACAAAACCTTTCTTTATGCAACACAGATTTTGCAGACTAACACCTCGGTTCTCCATTATTAACCAAGACACCATATTTAAGAACAGGGATAATTCTGAATGTTTCATATAATATTCTTTCAGTCTTTCTCATATAAATTATTTTTCTTGTTAAAAGGAGTAAGTCAGAAAGAACTGCACAATCATATTAAGTTAGGAATCTGGGCAACAACAAAGTTTACTAATACTAAATCATGAAAATCAGACTTTGAGCCCAATTCTAGACTCTGCAAATACAAAGGATTTCAGTTCAAGAGTTTTGTGTAGCAAATGAGAATTTTAGAACAAACAAGATATGTATGCTATTAAATTACGTAAATGAAATCCTGGTTCTACTGAAATTAACAGTCCAACTCTCAGTGACTTTGACATGAACGAAGTGAGAAATCTTACCCACATGTTGGTCTAACCTTGCAAACACACAAGCAACACAGTAATTCTCCATAGTATTCTCAGTATGTGCTAGTGCAAACATTTTCAACTTGTTATTTATCCCATAAACAAGTCAACCCATTTCTCCACCACCAGTGTGATTGGTAATTTTTACCTCCTTTGTTAAAATAGCCAAAGCATTATTTTGCTTATGAAATATGGATTCCTCCTTACACCCTTTGAGACAGCATTGCATGAGATACTAGAGGCATTAAGCATGTTTAAAAATCATATTCATAGTTAGCCAGACAACACTGTCATGTATTTTATTTCTGTTTGGGAAAAACTGGCATGTCTAAGCTTCCCTCTCTCAGGTCTACCAGTGGGGCAGTCTAACAGCTCACCAAGAAAAAAACACAAATGTCATAATGTCATAATGATCTATCCTCATCAGTTCCTTGGGCAGAACCTCCAAATCCCACACTTGAGGCTTAACAGTGGACAAGAGTAACTGAGACTCAGCCAACGGGAGTTGCCTTTAAGAAAGAGAAAAGGCAGTTTTACAGTGACACTTCTTCCTTCTGAGTGTCCTTCCAGGAACAGAGATATCAAAAGTGCTAGCCAGCAAAAAGGGCAATTTTCCCAGGGAAAGAAAGAGCATCCTTGCTGACTATCTTGCACAAGCCACCCTCCCTGCCAGGGCAAACTTCTCATGTAGCCTCACAGTAGAGAGGGTGTCTCCCTGTCTTCCCAGTCAGACTTGTCCTCAAAATCTCATGAAAATACAGGACCTTGCCACCCAAAAGCTCTGTCACTAAATACTGTGATGAAAAAATATATCCTTAAATATTTAATCACAGATTTATTTTACTCAAAGTCAGTCTGGCAATTAGTCATATAATGGCTCCAGCACTAGCAACCAATTGTTTTTCTGACCAGTATCATTTTCTAAACAGCACAAGCAGTTAATTATTGCCTCTTACTGGCAGATGTCTCCAGATAGTTGGAAGTCAAGCTAGGACACAGAATTAATACCAAGGTCATGATGCTCCATCTGTCAAAAATCTATTGGAAAGGTAGCCCTGATGAACTTCTTGCAATATTAGCCAACACTGGTAATGAAAAAAATTATATTCCACAAATAAGATCTTTTAAGACAAAAAAAAAGGAATGTCAAACTTTCAGCTATTTTTTCTTTCAGTTCCCAAAAGTAAGGCTCAGGCTGATGAACTGCTGAGCCAACACATAACTAAGAATTCAGGTAGGGAATTTAACAGGGCAGAAAGAAGTCAGAACTTCCACAGAGGTGTTAGACAGACAGTGAACCTCGTATCCACAGTTAGTAAAACTGTCTACAGACTGCTTCACATCTAGAATGGCTCAAACTCTATCTATCTATCTATCTATCTATCTATCTATCTATCTCTGTCCAGCTACCTGGCCTCAAAGTGTTCAGATTCATTCTTACATGCATATAAACCAAACTCCCATATTCTTAAATTACAGAACTATGGAAAAATGTAGACAGAAAAAACTTCCACCACTAGCTCCAAAGTTAGATCACGTATACAATTTGCATTGATTTTCCTACAAACTACAAAGGAAGCCAAAAGAAAAAATGTTATTTCTTTCAACTGAGAAACAGTTCTGAAAATGCTGAAGTGATTTAGCCATGTGTGTCATGTAAGACACGGGATTCAAGTCTTTGTTCAAATGATGAAGAATATTACCAAACTGCTTGTACCCCACATTGTACAATAAACCTTGCTCCTCACAACATGTGGCATGACATGTAAGCACAGCTGCCCCTGTACTTACAGGGCTTGTGTCAGTTATCTCATCCTACATGGAAACATCTGAAGCATACATCCAATAAACATCATGTCCCGTGCTGTATCAGCTCAGGCATCACCAAAGGTACTGAATTTTGTTTGACAGGCTTACCAACACCAACCCTACTTCTGCCAAATACAAACAATGCATCAGAGGCATGAAGTCTCTGCAGAATTTTGCTTCTACTTAAACACATTGGTTTCATTCACTATGTTGAGCATGTGCAATATAAACTTTATCCAAGGAGGTGCATGCTGGAGAACTGTAGAATCTCCAACATGTGTTTATCCATACAGTTGGAAAGAGCTGCCTAAAGTAAACAGCTGGGCCATTATGTTTGTCTACATAACAAGCTTACATTAAACAGTTCAAAATAATATGTTTGATGGAATTTAAATCCCTCTAGAGAAAAGTACTATTTAGCCACAAACTTATGACTGAGTGTTCAGCCAAAAAAAATATGTATATGCATGGATATTTTAGGCCAGAAAAGATCGTTTTCGTCTGCATACATAAGCAACTAAATTCAGTTCTGATTTCTGTATCAAGTCTGTAACTCCTCCATGCATTACTTATTTCAGAAAGATAGTCTTGATTTTAATAGAGACAACCTTGCTCTTAAAAGATACTTAAATTCATTCTTTTCACTGTTAAAAATGCTTCCAATTTCATCTGTTATTTTATTTGCAGTTTCAATATTTTCATTTCCAATACATTTTAGTGCATGATGTCTTCTAGGATTAATGACTCTGCTCAGGTATCAACATTCACAGGGCTCTTTCCACTCATGGTATATAACACTAATTTGATTTTATGTAGCACCCGTTATTCAAGTGTCTCAAAAAATCCTTATGGGTGTGAAAAACTGGCAAACTTCCTACAGAAATATCCCCATTTTGCAGCCAGCCAAACTGAAGGAAAAGACACTAAAGATCATATCCTTAGAAGGGATGAAAATAAAATGGGAACAAGGTTTCTATGCATTTCTGGAAAGGCAGGGTCGGACAAGCTGTCCAAAGTCACAGGCCAACTCTGGCAAAGCCAGGAACAAACCCCTTATTGACAAGATTCTTACACCTGTGCTTCCACAACAAGACAACTGCAATCTGAATATGTTATTTGTAGGTACTGTTGTATAAAAATTCAGGTGTACAACTCTGCCTTTCAAACAGCTCAGAAAAACACTACAGATTTAATAATGACATTTCAATTACAGCAACACTACAAACTGTCCAGCACAGGAATGCAACAGCATTTACACCACTTTAGCAACTGGCTCCTCTTATCCCTTTTCATACAAGACACTTTAAGCTTAATGAATCACAAACACCAATATTCACAGCAAGCCCAAATTTGCCTTGGCAGCTGCTGAAACTCTGACCTGTGGCAGGGAAAATGAAGACCTCAGCCTGGCAGTTCAGCCCCCAGTGACTGTGTGTGAATGGAAGCGTGCACACTCAGTCGCTTCTTTTCACATCTGAACCTAGGAGGAATGTTTTTTTCTGGATCAATGAATAGTGCTGAGTAGATGAAACAACTTAATAGGTTTTCTCCAAAATGCAGCCAATAGCTATCCGAGTGTGTTCTGAGAGGAACCTTATTAGGCACAGACCTCTTACTCTCACAGCCTTATGTCATACAAAGCAGCAGGTCAGATCACAGAAAATGAGTGTTTCCCACAAATGGGGTTGCAGAACCCTAAGGAAGAAAGCAAGTTTTCAACACTATACCTCCTATACCGCCAATCTTAACTGCTCAAGCACATGGGGATGTAAAGGTTAGTGAAATTTTACTACTATTTTTGAAATGAGGTATATGGGCTTTCATGAATTGTCTTTTTTTCTTTCTTTCTTTTCTTTCTTTTCTTTCCTTTTTTTTTCTTTTCTTTTCTTTTTAGAATGAGCATGTCACGTCCTGAAATTTACTGGCCACAGAAAGTATTCAGTACCTGTGTTAAGGTATTTCTAAAACTCCTCTATAAAGTGCTTCTCCTGGACTAAAAGAGACATCTAACCCATTCCGTTGCTATTAACAGTTTGAATAGCACTAATAAAAAAACTACATGTCTTTTTAGTATCTTTATTAATTTAATTTAAAAAATCTCTCTTTCAAAATCTGAACTTCCAAAGTTCATTCCACTTCAGGCATGTTACTCACATAATTTAGAAATTTAGAACACAGGCATTTTAAAATCCAGCTCATAAAAGCATATGTTCAGGCACATTAAGACAATAACAACAACAAAAAAATAGCACCTTAACATAAAGATAAACTAGAGTGTCATCTTTGCAGAAAGCACATGCTAGAAGGTTTTGGGGGTTTCTCAGGATGGCAGCTTATTAGCAGAAACTGATTGTCATGGCTTTGAACTAAAACACTTCTAGCTGCTGTTCTGGCTCACTTGTGTAATAAAAGCATAATTCACAGAAAACATTTCTGACATTTTTGGGCCATATAGGAACTAGCACTAGGCCCATGACTATCTAGTATACTGAATGACATCCTAACCTTGTTGAAATACATAAGGAATCTGCCTGTGACTTCACATAGCCAGGATCTCAAGACACCACCACAGCAACAGTAACCAAACAAGAATATTTCAATCTTTTTACAGCCTTCTTGAGCTCACAGCAGGAAAAGACAATTTTTGACTGTCATCATCCAATACTCAATCTGTTATATCTAACCCTCCACCAGTTTTGTGACAAATATTAAAACTTCCATTAAAATCGAGGATTTATACTGATGGAAAATATAACAAAAGCAGAGAATCCAAAATCTTACATCTTTGCTCACCTATTTAATTTATACAACACTAAAAATTAGCTTTGAAGGAGCCATTCAGTGGTCCAGTATGCAACTCCTAGCTGGGTGCATCCTAGATAAAAGCAAAGCTGGATTACCATTTGATTCCTGAAGCATTTGCTGCTCTGATGTAGGAAACAGCAAAACAGGAGAGGTGAAGCCAAGGAGGATAGGATGGATCTCCTGCACTACAAAGACAGCATTGCATGGACACAAAAACCCTGAAGGATTTAAAGAAATACTTCACAGAGGAACAGAGTAGGTCAGCAATTATCACACCTTACATATAACAAACACCATGTCCGTGAGATTGTTACATGTTTTACTATACTCTGGTATCTTGTCTACATCTATACAATACAGGAGAGGCTTGGGTTCATATCCCAAAATAGGGCTACAGCATTAAGGTGCTTCTGCAGTTATTCTTTGAAGCAAACAAAAAAACTACAAGGACCTACAAGCTTCCATATGAAGCAAACCTACCACCTGACTTTATTTTTTTTAATGAAGAGCAATAGTTGCACCAGTGTTGTCCCAAGATAGATCTAGATAGATAGATATATTTATACACACACCCACACACATACATACACACTCATATACGGAAAAGGCAGGGTTGCTTGAGAAAAACAGAAATTACTGTCATACCAGCCAGAAGAGCCACATTAGATTCAGACAAGCATTCAAATAATGCAGTACTAGCTTGTCTACATAGCCATGCTTTTTCCATGCTCCTTCTTCAAGAGCTATCCAGACAGAATTGTAGAGAGTTGCTGCACTACAAATATGCAGTCTGTCTGTTAAAACAAACAAAATCCATATCAAGCATGAGCAATAAAAAAGTTTTAAAATAAAGTATCCTGAAAACTAAAACATAAGCCAAATATAAAATTACTAACAGAAGCCATTCATCAATTTCAATTTTATCATTCTCCCAAAGCTGTAACATGAAGCTGTAAAACCTTTTGGGTTTTGATGGAATCCAGGATCATTTCTCTGTCTTTCAGATCTCTGCTGTGGTTCATATTTTCTGTTTTCAGTCTGAGCATGATGACTGATAATCCTTCTGAAAAACCTGTTTTTAAAGCAAGTTATGCTCAGCAAGTCATCCCCTAGCTTTTGCACACAATGAGCTCGTTTAATCACAGCCACATGGTTTTACACGTGATGTACGTGAAAGTGATTTTAAATGCTTTTTCAACCATTTCTATGGTTCTGACCAAATCTCAAATTCTGTTTTTAAGGAAAACCTCACTACATTTAAAACAGTAAGAAATATATGAAGCATGATCTGTAGACATTTTCTGTCTCATCCTCCCACTGCTGTCTGAGAAGGCAAGTTCCTATCAAGATGAGATTTTAGGCACAGGAATTGTAGAAACCTGCCCAGTACCTTCACTTCAAGGTCCATGTGATTACATGCTCAAAACTTCAGCTTTTGAAAAAACAAACCACCTCAAGATCTAGATAAAAAATCTTGAAAACCTGAAAACCTCACGCTTGTCTTAGCAACCTGTGAATACCTGTTTCTGCAGACTCTCTCTGTCTACTCTGCTTATTGTGGATCAGCATTATGTGGGCTGGAGCATGGCTGGAACACCCCCCCAGAATACCCTCCCCACAGCACATCAGCCACAGTACATCACAGTCTAAAAGGCAAAAACATGGAAAAGGAAGACAACAAGCAGCACAAACCAAGGACAATGCTTAGCAGTACATGCAAAGGACAATTTTTCAGAGCAATTCAGTTGCTGAAGAGAAGCTTTTAAGTTGAGTGCAAAGAGTTCTAAAGCTACAAACTCCTGGAGAACAGCAGGCACAACAGAGGAGACCCCTTTCTAAGGCCCTTTAACTGTTCTGTCAAAGGCTCTGCTGTCACTGCTGAAGACCTGAGTTTTATTCCTATCATATTTTTTCTCTTCTAAATTGCTAACCTTGGCAAATGCAAACACTTGGCCTCATTACTCCTTGTGGATTTACTGAAACACATGAAGAAAAGCAGTGTTATGATATTAATGCCACACATACTTCTAGCCACACTACATAAGACCCACTTCTTCCAGTCACTCACATAAGAGCCTCCCTACTCAATGACTAAGACATTATTTGCAAAAATTATAATCCTGTCACTATAGAATAATTTATGTTTGTGGGTTTTGTGGTACTACTGACCTATTAATCTATCTACATTCTGCCTTCATGTTACCATTATATTCACAGTCAAGGAATGAGAATTTACCTACAGTTGTTTACCTAAAATTTTTTACCAAAGCATAATAAATTGTGTCAGGTTGTGTGAGTTTTCTGCTACAACACACAGCTACTGAATGCCTGTAGCTGAATCAAATGTAGATGATTAAGCACAACCATGAGACTACTAATATAAAGCAATCAAAGAACCCACGTAATAAACATTACCCTGACCTCCAGGCTTCTGGTGTAACCTGAGAAGCCACAAGCCTCAGAGTACTAGAAGTTTCAGCCACATTTGGAAATACGGGTATTCCCAAGCACAGTCTTACTGTTGGAAGGGGCAACATTCTCAACTAATTTCAGAGCACATGACTCATCAGAAAAGTCTTCCAATCCAAATTTCCATAACATCAGCACCCTCTCCAAGGGCTTTCTCAACTGGTGTAACTAGATTCTCTCACTTTCTCCAGCTGAATTCATAGTCTGCTGTAGCAGACCTTTCATATTTTCCTTTTCCTTCTCTTCCCCATTTCCCCAGTAAAGGCTTCTTCAACTGTGAGAATAGCTAGATTAGGGAAAAAAGCTCCAAATTGAATTCTGAAGCCCACCTCTTCAGTCACAAGGTTTAACAAAGCCATATTTAACCTGAGGGTGATGCTAATCTTGATTTTTAAGGCGTTTTAAGCAATGTGTTAGGCCCATTTCCCAAGCACTCAATATTCTCAGCTGAAAATTACCTCCTAAGCGCAAACCTGAAAACCAAGATGACAAACCTTACTCAGAATCAAATTCTGCCTAATAAAAACTAGAATATTCTACAAAAGAGATAAAGAGTTTTCCCTTAGTCTAGGTCTGAACTCTGGAAGGACTTCAGAGACTAAGCTCACAAAAACTACTTTCAGCTCCACATTCTTCCTTTGGAGTTTGCCTTCCTTAACACAGGGTAAATACCTGGTAACATGCATACTGATAAAAAGGGTTGGAAAAGCAAAGATTTGGTACTCTCAAAACTCTTTCGAGAAAGTAGGAAAAACCACGATGGTCACATAAAGTCATAGAATCATTTAGATTGGAAAAGACTGCGGAGATGCTGAGTCCAACTGTTACCTTGGTACTGATTTCAAAGTCCACCACTAAACCATGTCTCCATATGCCACATCACCATGCTTTTTAAGAACCTCCAGTCATGGTGACTCAACCACTTCCCTTGGCAGCCTTTTACAATGCTTGACAACCCTTATGGTTGAGAATTTTTTCCTAACCTATAATCACACACTTGCCCGCTATAAAAGCTGCACAACAAAACATTAACAGAAAGCTATACTACCTCATCTGGGCCCAGCCTCTCATAGGCGAAATCTGATTCTGTGATAATCTTACACTTTTTACAGGAATTACATAGTATACATAATGCCATCTAGTCATAATCTCTGAATTTCACAGGGAAAAACCCACCAAACAAACGCTAATCTAAATGAATTTAAAATTCACAAGATCAAGAACTTAAATAAAAAAGAACTACAGTCTTTATGGCTACAGTCTTTTATGGCTACAGTTTCAGCCATAACCTTTTTTCATTACCGTTTCAACTGTACAGCCAGTAGGACAATAAAAAAATTACAAACTGGTATTCTGCAAAACACAGAATTGCTTGTCCTTAATCAGTAAATGCTTCAGTGTGTAATTTAATTGGTATGCATATGGTTGCAGGCTTGGATTGGACCTGTGTCTTTCTAATATAATATAGTCTCTTGAACTATGTTTCAGCAATGTATGCAGATATTCCACCATGGGCACCAGTTAATGAGGCCATGTCCTAGGAGAATAATATTGAATTAGCAAAAGAATAGCAATAAATTCAGAATAGGCGTCTGCAAAGCAATTTGAGAAGAAATGTCTTCCTGGCAAAGAACAAAGCAAATACTTTGTAGGAGTCATTGGAAAAGTTTGGGGAAAGCACTTTGGCACCGAATTAATGCAAAGTGATTCTACTGCTCTAAGGTCTATAAACTCTATTAATAGGCAAGACAGGACTTCCCAGGAAGAGTCTGTTAGACCTCTGGATGTTTATTATTAATATCTGCTAGCCATTTTTGTACAGGCTATTATTAACAGGCAAAAAAAGTGACATTAAGAAACTGACAGCTAGACGTTTATTTTGTGTCTAAGTTTTGTGCTTGTTTGGCAAATGTCTTGCAATCCACTTGGGAGTATGGTCACAGTATCAGTCAAGTTGAAAGTGACCACAGTAGGTCATCTGGTCCAACCTCCTTTCTCAAGCAGGAGAACATGGCATAGGATTGGATCCAGACAGTTCTTCAACATCTCCAGTGAGGGAGACTCCCCACCCTCTCGGGGCAATCTGTTCCAGTGCACAGTCACTGCACAGTAAAGAAATTCTTCCTCATATTCAGGTGGAATTTCCTGTGCATCAGTTTCTGTCCATTGCCTCTCATCCTAGTGGTTTGCACCACAAAGCAGAGTCTGGTTCCATCTTCTTGGCACCACTCTTTAGATACTTATATAAATTAATGAAGACCCGTCCCAGTCATCTTCTCAAGGCTGAACAGGCCCAGCCCCCTCAGCCTTTGCTCGTAAGAGAGATGCTTCAGTACCCCAGTCATCCTCACAGCCCTCAGCTGGACCTGCCCCAGGAGCTCCATGTCTCTCTTGTACCAGGAGCCCAGAACTGGACACAGCTCTCCCCACTAGGCCTCACCAGGGCTGAGTACAGGGGCAGGATCACCTCCCTTGTCCTGCTGGCAGTGCTCCTCCTAATGCACCCCAGGATTCTGTTGGCCTTCTTGGCCACAAGGTGGCCACTCTTGGTGTCCCAGTGTGTCATTCCACCAAGCCCACAAATTCTGTGTATCCAAACAATGTTCCAAATTCCATTTTCCGTATTACTGAAGTTCCTAGTGTGATAGCAATCTGACATCAGATTTCTATTAACATAATTAGTGCAGACAATGTCTTCCAAATACAGCTTTCAACATACTACTTCTATTTAAAATCTGTGTATATTAGTGTTACCATGAGGGTTTCTCCTAGCTACCTGAGCGTTCATATTAGAGGAGAAGACTGTACCTTCTCACGCTCTGTTAATGTAAACAGTAGCTCTGTTTATGGAACATAGCCATGGCTTTGCATTCCATGCTGGGACAAACAAGACTGAGTGACAGTCACCTTGACCAATGGGGTTGGAAGCTGGAAACTCCATCCTCCAATCCACAGGCTTCATAGCACCTGTATAAAGGTGCCCCCTTTGGTAAATAAAGGAGGCTTCCTGCCCTAATCTCGATAGAACCCACACCTGTGTCCAAGTCTCATCTTTCCCTGGGAGCCCCGCGTAGTAATATATTAGGATCATTGTAGTAAGATAGTTTCGGCTGAGATGGAAAACACTCAAACAAGTCATGGATCTCGTTTTCAGTACTGGCTGGTGTCTTCAGGCACAGGTCCAGGTGGTGGGACCCACTATGTCTCTTTCACAGCACCACAAGGGTGCCAGGGACATCTGTAGTCAAGGTCAGCTACCACGCTCTCAGGCACTTAGCTGGTTCAGTCCAGAAGCTCATTCTAACCAGTCAGTTTGGATATGACCATCTCAAGGATGGTTTAACACCCACACAAAGCCAGACCACTCTGGCTGACCTCATGGCCAGAAAACATGTCTTGGCTTCATTAGTTTCTTTACACAGAAATAGCAAAAGCATATGAGAAATAAAAATCTGTGCAAGTAGGGTAGCTAAGTATTCACAATAAATACCTATTCACCAATAAATAATTATCCAGTGTTTGAAGGTGTTCTCATTGTGCTTATAGCGCTCACTGATCTTATGTGAGACAATGACAAATTACACAGATCAACATGGTGATTAGTCTGCTTGAAAATTAAAACAACAGTTCACCTAACTTTCAAGTACTCAAAATGCAGTTTCTATCTGTGTAAGCAAACTATTCTTCATAGCTCCCTTTCCTTTCTTATGTCTGTCAGAATTGGTTTACTTACAGTGTATCTTCTGCAATAAGTGTTTAACATCATTTCTGCAGAACATTTTACTTACTACACAACAAAGACAGTTCATTTAAAATGTATCTCAGTGAGACAATAATTAATCTCTTCATTTTCCAGTCTGATTTTCCATGAGATGCTTCAAAAAAGAAATACCATCGCATCTTTTATTCTTACTTTTATTCTTATTCTTATCTCCACTATTCAAGTTTCTTTCTATTTTTAACACTGGACGTAGCATAATTTCTCTTTAGAAATGCAACTTACTATATATCATCCTTTTTCTGCCTTCACATTTTTTGTATCTTCAGTACTTCCATTTTGGGTTTTGCTCTTTGTTCCCCATTCCCTTCTCACCCTGATTTCTTTGTTGGGTTTGTTGGGGTTTTTTGTCTGTTTTCTGTCATCTAACTTCTACCTACAAAAATAATAGTCATACCTCAGGTGAGACAAGCCAACTGTTAAATACACAATAATTCATAGCAAGAAGCAGACCTCTGCCAAACCTCAAACTATATCAGGTTTATTCAGTTGACCCCACCACGACATCCATCTCTAGAAAGCACACTGGCAGAGCGCGTCCCTTTTTCCAAGCAGAGGGCTGCCTCACACCTTATACACCAAGTTTATCCAGCACAAGATCATACAAAAGACAGCAGCTAGAGCAGCTGTTATGAAGATCCTGTGTGCTCCAAGGAACAGCCCTTGGGAAAGCTTGTTTGCTGCAGCAAAATGCTGGCCCAACACACAAGGCTGCTTTCATCCCTCTTTATGAAGGAATAAAGTTGTACATCTCACGCATACATCACATATGTGATACACCTTTGTTACTTTGAATTACCTAAAGGAAAGAGAAAACTCTAGGATTTTGAGCAACAATTTTATACCAGATGGATGGACAAATAATAGCACTTTTTCTCATTTAATATATGGCAAAATGGAAGTGATAAAATTAACTAGATACAAACTCATTCTTCAACAATGTGCAACTGATTACAGATAAGCACAGCAATTTATTCAGATACATTCAGATGGAGAATGTGAGAAAAACCCCTACATTACTGTTACCACTGTGACACCAAATTCAACATAAGTGACATAACAGGCTTCCAATTAATGTGCTTTTATGGTGGTTTAAATTGACAGAAATTAAAATTACTTTTGGAATTTCCCCCTTATTAGAAAAAGGAAGTATGACTTCTATTGAAAAGCTCTAAAAAACTTGGCTTGACATAACATTCAGTCTCTGGGCTAATGGTACAGATTTATAGGTATCAAAGCACAAATCTCTACTACTTAAAGAATTTAGAGAAAGTAACCAGTTGTCAGAACTGAAAGGCTATTAGCACCCAACCGTATCAACACTTTGTCAAAAATGTCCTTCCCATTTCACATCCAGCATGAATGCAGTTTCAACTGACTCAAATTTCAGCACTTTTTATCAATGGCTTTTAAAACTACAACACTGGGATGCTCAGCCCAAATCTAGATAAACAGCAAAACAAACTCAGAAAACTAGAAAAAAACAAATTCATATAAAAAGGGATTTTTCCTTTCCTTCTACTTCATCTTTAAACTAGTTCCTATGAAAAGTAAACATTGCAAGATTTTACATCTCTTGAGATTTTTAAAATCTGATTTTTTATTGTGTACCTAAAGCATTCGCCATTAAAGCAACAAAATCCTGGTTCTTCTGATTCAGTAAGAACTTCATCATTCACCTTAGTGAGGAAAAATTAAAAGACAATTTAAAGAAAATCTCCTTTCTTTCTATTTATTTCAATTGGAAGTAAATGGTCACACTTCCAATAAAAGGAACAATTCCAGTGGTATATAAATGATAACAAGATGTCGATATAGACAGACACAAGAGCGTAAAGGGAAAACTATTTAGATTTCATGTAAGACTTTTCAGAATCTTCATACCAAAAAAGGTAGTTTATTGCTTTATTTTCCACAAGTCTGTTTTTCCTGAAAATCTCTGCTGCATCATTACAGCTCATTTACAATGGTCCTCAGATGCCTAGTTTTGGTTAGGTGGCTTTGCACCACCCTGTCACTCTTTTTTAGGTACTAAAACATGCAGAAAAAAAAAAATAGTAACTTTCCCCAATTAGAAACACTGATGGATAGAGGAAATGACTGAGGATAAACATCCTTCTTTCACAGTTCTTCTGGACATAGAATTATTTTAAAGCCACCACAAATGTGTTCTGCTACTGCTGCAGATAAAAGGCTTCAAGTATCTCTGTACTACAGGTTATCCATCCCATTTGGCTAGCTGTGCAAAAAAAGAGAAAAACTTGATTTTTAAAAGGCAACTATAAATCATGTATTTTAAAATCACTGATCATGTAAGAAAGTTCAGGAAGGAAAATGTAATGTCATTTACAGTAAGAGAACAAGATAATGTCAGTATTTCAGTACTAAGTTCTGTCATTAGATCACTTGGGCTGTCTCTGGCAAGATTCACCTATTTGGAGAGCAGTTACATATATACATGCACCTAGTGCTGAATTGTCTGATGTGGAAATAGTTAATGATGGACCCGAGCATCAACATCTTGCTTTAGAGCTAGACTGAAGCCTCAGCATGAAAGTTTAGAACAGTGCTTATTCCCACACACTCCACAAACGGACACTAAGGAGCTAGTAAAACTAGTGAGCAGAGCAACAGCAGTGTAAAACATCTGCTCAGTAGTTCAATTCAATTATTTTGTCAGCATTCCACCCTTCAATGCAATCAACAGTCCACTTAACCCACGCAGTCTCTGGGTAGGTAGGTTCTTATGTTTTACCCAGTAAAGAAGAAAACTAGAAACTTTTCCTTACAGTATTTTTATTGTACAACATGCTAACTAAAACTTGAGCATTAACTCAAGCACTTCTTGCAATTTCCATTTACTTCTAGTAGGCTTGGAGAGCGTATTCAACTTCTCTAAAAAGATTTTTAAACTCCTCAACTACTTATTAGTACCTTTGAGTTACTCAAAGGCAGTTAGCAGCACAAGGAGAAATACAAAGATTCTGCTGATAAATGGGCATTGAGAATGGACCTCCCTAAATCTTTAAAGTAAGGGATTTCTGCCCAATATTCATCATAATGCAGCATCAGAATTTTTAACCAGGTTTCAGAGAATAGATTTGTCTTCTTAAAGACTTTTACATAGAACTGTAATACAAACAATAGCATTCTATCTGGTTTTCAGCTGCCTTTCCAGAGGTGTTCTCCTTAGACTCTATTTACCAGCTTCATACAGAGGTCTGGAACACGTTAAGATGTCTAAACTGGCATGAGACACCTATGCCTTTATGTTTCACATGTCTTCCTGCATTACTCTCCTATCTTGCACACTAGAAAATTATTTGCAACTGCCCTTTTGTTCCAGTATCATGAGGTCAAACATGTAGATGGCAAGAAACTGATCTGTTTATAAAGCACAACTGATCTGTTTATAAAGCACAAACCATCACTGCTAGCTAGGACACAAAGTTCCCCTTCTACTACATTTTCTACCACTATTACAGACAAG
Source organism: Cisticola juncidis (assembly GCA_013400215.1). Taxonomy (NCBI): domain Eukaryota; kingdom Metazoa; phylum Chordata; class Aves; order Passeriformes; family Cisticolidae; genus Cisticola; species Cisticola juncidis. The sequence continues at coordinate 45,990 of VXBR01005251.1, forward strand.
ACTGACAGGATTCTACTGGTAATTTTTTAAAAAGGGAAACTATTCATGACAACAGGTTTTGTATACTTTACATCATAACTTTGTCTGGTTTCAGTAATTTTAGTCTGAGTTTTCACTGATTTTCAGCATTTCAGATTTCTGCCTCTTAAAATATACTGAGCAAAACACAAGAAGAAGCAGTCTCCTCCTGCTGTTGCACTGATGTACTTTACTCCTTAACCAATTTTCACTCTGCATTTTCCACTTTCACCCCCGAGAGGTGAGAGCCAAGAGGAAATACACAACCCATGAGATGTGGCTGAGGTGAGCACCTGCACTCGGCACAGGTATTTTGTGTTGCAGGCCCAGCATTCAGGAAAGTAGAGGCAGAATACACTGAGCAAGGGCTTAGTCCAAGGGAAGTCCAGTAGCGCAGTTAAGACAAGGAACAGGATCACTGAAGTTACCAGGACCTGCTGATGCGTGCCATGAACTCAGACCCTGGCTGATCATCAGGGATGGAAGCTGGAACTGCATACTTGCTTGAGAGCGAGCAAACTTTCCAGTTCTTTTGTCAGAGCACGGTTTGCTTAGTCCATACTTCACAGGATTAGATTCAAGCAGCCCACTTTTTATTACAGAGCTTCAATAGAAATTAATTCCAGTGAGGTTATATTGGCCAAAACCATTTCTGTACATTGAATAAAATAATTCTAGTGTGCTGAATGATTGCATTAGTAGTTCAACTTTCATTTGGATCATTGTCGCAATCCAACCAAGGAGCAACAAATAAAATGTTTCTATGCCAACAAAATATAAATTATATATGATTTTATTTCCCAAATTACTAATTAAGTACCTCCTATCTTTATCCATGAGAGTGTTTTTCTAGTTTCAGAACAAAATATCTAATTGTAACTCATGTTTTGAGCTACTAAAAATTATCTAACAATTATCTTCTAGGAAGTATTTAGCTAGAAGTATATTTCGTGGCAACAAAAGTACACTGAACCATTCCAAAGTTGAATGACCCTTTAGCTTCATCATTAAGGAAGTTCAGTTACATACAATGGAAATGTAATTTTCTGGTTTAAATGTTGGGTTTTTTTTTTCCACACTTTCTGCAAAGCAGTACCAAAACTACTAAAAGGAAAAGAAAAGAAAAAAATATATAGACACTTGGTTTCCATCACATGAATTTTATGCACCGTCTACTTAGAGAAAAATAACAGAATAGTTGCTAGTGTATTGATCTAGCATCAACGTAAGCCAGAGAAATCTTTGCTGACAGAATTTTATTGGGCAATATAGTCCTCATATCCTAAGCGCATTATGAAGTGCAAGTACACTACTACATCGCTACAGGTTATTTTGTAATTCACGTTACACAGAACGTTACACTAAAGGAATACTGTTGCCTCTGAACAATAAAAGCCGTTTTATTTTTCATAACTACTGCATACAAAAGAGTATTAAGTGTCAAGTAAATGCAGCTACTGCAATCCAGATCGGCACAACAGCTGCACACGTATTGAATTCAAGCGCAAACACTAACAATGTTTATGTTAGTAGAATATCAGGAGTATCTGCCATGCACCCGAGGTGTTCGCAGTACTTTTGTTTCAAAGTCTGCCTCACCACTAAGCCGATGTCTACCCGGTGAGCGATTTATTTAGCACTGAGTTAGGTTCGCACGCAAGGGAATAGGGCAACCCCCTTGTCATCCCCATTTGTCTCTCATTCTTCCAGATAACCAGCACACCACCATTTTCCCCGCAAACAAAGGTTAAGGAAAGCCCAGCTCCTGTGAAAATAAAGGCAATGGGGCAACTCGCCGGGTCGGGAGCGGCACGGGGGGCGCAGCCCAGGGTAACCTATGCGGGGCAGGGCCGAGTCGGGATCCCGACCGGCGGGGCAGGCGTTGGCAGCACCGAAGTATTTCGGACCAAGCGCAGACAAAAGAGGGTGTGTAGCAGCTGCGCGGAGCGCGGCAGCCGCCGGCACGCCAGCCCGCTCCGTTCGGGAGGCAGAAAGTCCATTTCTGGCAGGGGAAAACTCACCCAGCCACCCGTGCCGCCCCGCCCCTGCCCCTCGCCGCCGAGGGCAGGGGTGTGATCCCGGTGCCCCCAGGCACAGCAGGCAGGACGGCGCAGAGCGCAGCCCCTCCGCTCCCGAGGAGAGGTGCCGCCTGCGGGCGGGCTGAAGTTCGGGGCAGAGGGCAGACCAGGGCCAGTCTCACCCTCCCT